>CANTFG010000299.1:0-59917 GCA_947652605.1 Elmis aenea | reverse complement strand
TAACTAAAGCACGGTATTTTTAGGAAATTATTAAAAATTAAAACCAGCTCATTGAAAGACATATGCAAAACAATTGTATTCATGTAAAGAGGCGATGGATAAACTGTTCCTGTGATATACAAATCAATAATTAAAATTGTGTAGAAATAGTCGCTCAAGGAACACATGTATTAACTAAAGCACGGTATTTTTAGGAAATTATTAAAAATTAAAACCAGCTCATTGAAAGACATATGCAAAACAATTGTATTCATGTAAAGAAGCGATGGATAAATTGTTCCTGTGATATACAAATCAATAATTAAAATTGTTTAGAAATAGTCGCTCAAGGAACATATGTATTAACTAAAGCACGGTATTTTTAGGAAATTATTAAAAATTAAAACCAGCTCATTGAAAGACATATGCAAAACAATTGTATTCATGTAAAGAGGCGATGGATAAACTGTTTCTGTAATATACAAATCAATAATTAAAATTGTTTCGAAATAGTCGCTCAAGGAACATATGTATTAACTAAAGCACGGTATTTTTAGGAAATTATTAAAAATTTAAACCAGCTCATTAAAAGACATATGCAAAACAATTGTATTCATGTAAAGTGGCGATGGATAAACTGTTTCTGTGATATACAAATCAATAATTAAAATTGTTTCGAAATAGTCGCTCAAGGAACATATGTATTAACTAAAGCACGGTATTTTTAGGAAATTATTAAAAATTAAAACCAGCTCATTGAAAGACATATGCAAAACAATTGTATTCATGTAAAGAGGCGATGGATAAACTGTTCCTGTGATATACAAATCAATAATTAAAATTGTTTCGAAATAGTCGCTCAAGAACACATGTATTAACTAAAGCACGGCATTTTTAGGAAATTATTAAAAATTAAAACAGCTCATTGAAAGACATATGCAAAACAATTGTATTCATGTAAAGAGGCGATGGATAAACTGTTCCTGTGATATACAAATCAATAATTAAAATTGTGTAGAAATAGTCGCTCAAGGAACATATGTATTAACTAAAGCACGGTATTTTTAGGAAATTATTAAAAATTAAAACCAGCTCATTGTAAGACATATGCAAAACAATTGTATTCATGTAAAGAGGCGATGGATAAACTGTTTCTGTGATATACAAATCAATAATTAAAATTGTTTCGAAATAGTCGCTCAAGAAACATATGTATTAACTAAAGCACGGTATTTTTAGGAAATTATTAAAAATTAAAACCAGCTCATTGAAAGACATATGCAAAACAATTGTATTCATGTAAAGAGGCGATGGATAAACTGTTCCTGTGATATACAAATCAATAATTAAAATTGTGTAGAAATAGTCGCTCAAGGAACATATGTATTAACTAAAGCACGGTATTTTTAGGAAATTATTAAAAATTAAAACCAGCTCATTGTAAGACATATGCAAAACAATTGTATTCATGTAAAGAGGCGATGGATAAACTGTTTCTGTGATATACAAATCAATAATTAAAATTGTTTCGAAATAGTCGCTCAAGAAACATATGTATTAACTAAAGCACGGTATTTTTAGGAAATTATTAAAAATTAAAACCAGCTCATTGTAAGACATATGCAAAACAATTGTATTCATGTAAAGAGGCGATGGATAAACTGTTCCTGTGATATACAAATCAATAATTAAAATTGTTTAGAAATAGTCGCTCAAGGAACATATGTATTAACTAAAGCACGGTATTTTTAGGAAATTATTAAAAATTAAAACCAGCCCATTGAAAGACATACGCAAAACAATTGTATTCATGTAAAGAGGCGATGGATAAACTGTTTCTGTGATATACAAATCAATAATTAAAATTGTTTCGAAATAGTCGCTCAAGGAACATATGTATTAACTAAAGCACGGTATTTTTAGGAAATTATTAAAAATTAAAACCAGCTCATTGAAAGACATATGCAAAACAATTGTATTCATGTAAAGAGGCGATGGATAAACTGTTCCTGTGATATACAAATCAATAATTGAAATTGTTTCGAAATAGTCGCTCAAGAAACATATGTATTAACTAAAGCACGGTATTTTTAGGAAACTATTAAAAATTAAAACCAGCTCTTTGAAAGACATATGCAAAACAATTGTATTCATGTAAAGAGGCGATGGATAAACTGTTCCTGTGATATACAAATCAATAATTAAAATTGTTTAGAAATAGTCGCTCAAGGAACATATGTATTAACTAAAGCACGGTATTTTTAGAAAATTATTAAAAATTAAAACCAGCTCATTGAAAGACATATGCAAAACAATTGTATTCATGTAAAGAGGCGATGGATAAACTGTTCCTGTGATATACAAATCAATAATTAAAATTGTTTAGAAATAGTCGCTCAAGGAACATATGTATTAACTAAAGCACGGTATATTTAGGAAATTATTAAAAATTAAAACCAGCTCATTGAAAGACATATGCAAAACAATTGTATTCATGTAAAAAAGCGATGGATAAACTGTTCCTGTGATATACAAATCAATAATTAAAATTGTTTAGAAATAGTCGCTCAAGGAACATATGTATTAACTAAAGCACGGTATTTTTAGGAAATTATTAAAAATTAAAACCAGCTCATTGAAAGACATATGCAAAACAATTGTATTCATGTAAAGAAGCGATGGATAAATTGTTCCTGTGATATACAAATCAATAATTAAAATTGTTTAGAAATAGTCGCTCAAGGAACATATGTATTAACTAAAGCACGGTATTTTTAGGAAATTATTAAAAATTAAAACCAGCTCATTGAAAGACATATGCAAAACAATTGTATGCATGTAAAGAGGCGATGGATAAACTGTTTCTGTAATATACAAATCAATAATTAAAATTGTTTCGAAATAGTCGCTCAAGGAACATATGTATTAACTAAAGCACGGTATTTTTAGGAAATTATTAAAAATTTAAACCAGCTCATTAAAAGACATATGCAAAACAATTGTATTCATGTAAAGTGGCGATGGATAAACTGTTTCTGTGATATACAAATCAATAATTAAAATTGTTTCGAAATAGTCGCTCAAGGAACATATGTATTAACTAAAGCACGGTATTTTTAGGAAATTATTAAAAATTAAAACCAGCTCATTGAAAGACATATGCAAAACAATTGTATTCATGTAAAGAGGCGATGGATAAACTGTTCCTGTGATATACAAATCAATAATTAAAATTGTTTCGAAATAGTCGCTCAAGGAACACATGTATTAACTAAAGCACGGCATTTTTAGGAAATTATTAAAAATTAAAACCAGCTCATTGAAAGACATATGCAAAACAATTGTATTCATGTAAAGAGGCGATGGATAAACTGTTCCTGTGATATACAAATCAATAATTAAAATTGTTTAGAAATAGTCGCTCAAGGAACATATGTATTAACTAAAGCACGGTATTTTTAGGAAATTATTAAAAATTAAAACCAGCTCATTGAAAGACATATGCAAAACAATTGTATTCATGTAAAGAGGCGATGGATAAACTGTTTCTGTGATATACAAATCAATAATTGAAATTGTTTCGAAATAGTCGCTCAAGGAACATATGTATTAACTAAAGCACGGTATTTTTAGGAAATTATTGAAAATTAAAACCAGCTCATTGAAAGACATATGCAAAACAATTGTATTCATGTAAAGAGGCGATGGATAAACTGTTCCTGTGATATACAAATCAATAATTAAAATTGTGTAGAAATAGTCGCTCAAGGAACATATGTATTAACTAAAGCACGGTATTTTTAGGAAATTATTAAAAATTAAAACCAGCTCATTGTAAGACATATGCAAAACAATTGTATTCATGTAAAGAGGCGATGGATAAACTGTTTCTGTGATATACAAATCAATAATTAAAATTGTTTCGAAATAGTCGCTCAAGAAACATATGTATTAACTAAAACACGGTATTTTTAGGAAATTATTAAAAATTAAAACCAGCTCATTGAAAGACATATGCAAAACAATTGTATTCATGTAAAGAGGCGATGGATAAACTGTTCCTGTGATATACAAATCAATAATTAAAATTGTTTAGAAATAGTAGCTCAAGGAACATATGTATTAACTAAAGCACGGTATTTTTAGGAAATTATTAAAAATTAAAACCAGCTCATTGAAAGACATATGCAAAACAATTGTATTCATGTAAAGAGGCGATGGATAAACTGTTCCTGTGATATACAAATCAATAATTAAAATTGTTTCGAAATAGTCGCTCAAGGAACATATGTATTAACTAAAGCACGGTATTTTTAGGAAATTATTAAAAATTTAAACCAGCTCATTAAAAGACATATGCAAAACAATTGTATTCATGTAAATTGGCGATGGATAAACTGTTTCTGTGATATACAAATCAATAATTAAAATTGTTTAGAAATAGTCGCTCAAGGAACATATGTATTAACTAAAGCACGGTATTTTTAGGAAATTATTAAAAATTTAAACCAGCTCATTAAAAGACATATGCAAAACAATTGTATTCATGTAAAGTGGCGATGGATAAACTGTTTCTGTGATATACAAATCAATAATTAAAATTGTTTCGAAATAGTCGCTCAAGGAACATATGTATTAACTAAAGCACGGTATTTTTAGGAAATTATTAAAAATTAAAACCAGCTCATTGAAAGACATATGCAAAACAATTGTATTCATGTAAAGAGGCGATGGATAAACTGTTCCTGTGATATACAAATCAATAATTAAAATTGTTTCGAAATAGTCGCTCAAGGAACACATGTATTAACTAAAGCACGGCATTTTTAGGAAATTATTAAAAATTAAAACCAGCTCATTGAAAGACATATGCAAAACAATTGTATTCATGTAAAGAGGCGATGGATAAACTGTTCCTGTGATATACAAATCAATAATTAAAATTGTGTAGAAATAGTCGCTCAAGGAACATATGTATTAACTAAAGCACGGTATTTTTAGGAAATTATTAAAAATTAAAACCAGCTCATTGTAAGACATATGCAAAACAATTGTATTCATGTAAAGAGGCGATGGATAAACTGTTTCTGTGATATACAAATCAATAATTAAAATTGTTTCGAAATAGTCGCTCAAGAAACATATGTATTAACTAAAGCACGGTATTTTTAGGAAATTATTAAAAATTAAAACCAGCTCATTGAAAGACATATGCAAAACAATTGTATTCATGTAAAGAGGCGATGGATAAACTGTTCCTGTGATATACAAATCAATAATTAAAATTGTTTAGAAATAGTAGCTCAAGGAACATAATTATGTATTAACTAAAGCACGGCATTTTTAGGAAATTATTAAAAATTAAAACCAGCTCATTGAAAGACATATGCAAAACAATTGTATTCATGTAAAGAGGCGATGGATAAACTGTTCCTGTGATATACAAATCAATAATTAAAATTGTTTCGAAATAGTCGCTCAAGGAACATATGTATTAACTAAAGCACGGTATTTTTAGGAAATTATTAAAAATTAAAACCAGCCCATTGAAAGACATACGCAAAACAATTGTATTCATGTAAAGAGGCGATGGATAAACTGTTTCTGTGATATACAAATCAATAATTAAAATTGTTTCGAAATAGTCGCTCAAGGAACATATGTATTAACTAAAGCACGGTATTTTTAGGAAATTATTAAAAATTAAAACCAGCTCATTGAAAGACATATGCAAAACAATTGTATTCATGTAAAGAGGCGATGGATAAACTGTTCCTGTGATATACAAATCAATAATTCAAATTGTTTCGAAATAGTCGCTCAAGAAACATATGTATTAACTAAAGCACGGTATTTTTAGGAAACTATTAAAAATTAAAACCAGCTCTTTGAAAGACATATGCAAAACAATTGTATTCATGTAAAGAGGCGATGGATAAACTGTTCCTGTGATATACAAATCAATAATTAAAATTGTTTAGAAATAGTCGCTCAAGGAACATATGTATTAACTAAAGCACGGTATTTTTAGAAAATTATTAAAAATTAAAACCAGCTCATTGAAAGACATATGCAAAACAATTGTATTCATGTAAAGAGGCGATGGATAAACTGTTCCTGTGATATACAAATCAATAATTAAAATTGTTTAGAAATAGTCGCTCAAGGAACATATGTATTAACTAAAGCACGGTATATTTAGGAAATTATTAAAAATTAAAACCAGCTCATTGAAAGACATATGCAAAACAATTGTATTCATGTAAAAAAGCGATGGATAAACTGTTCCTGTGATATACAAATCAATAATTAAAATTGTTTAGAAATAGTCGCTCAAGGAACATATGTATTAACTAAAGCACGGTATTTTTAGGAAATTATTAAAAATTAAAACCAGCTCATTGAAAGACATATGCAAAACAATTGTATTCATGTAAAGAAGCGATGGATAAATTGTTCCTGTGATATACAAATCAATAATTAAAATTGTTTAGAAATAGTCGCTCAAGGAACATATGTATTAACTAAAGCACGGTATTTTTAGGAAATTATTAAAAATTAAAACCAGCTCATTGAAAGACATATGCAAAACAATTGTATGCATGTAAAGAGGCGATGGATAAACTGTTTCTGTAATATACAAATCAATAATTAAAATTGTTTCGAAATAGTCGCTCAAGGAACATATGTATTAACTAAAGCACGGTATTTTTAGGAAATTATTAAAAATTTAAACCAGCTCATTAAAAGACATATGCAAAACAATTGTATTCATGTAAAGTGGCGATGGATAAACTGTTTCTGTGATATACAAATCAATAATTAAAATTGTTTCGAAATAGTCGCTCAAGGAACATATGTATTAACTAAAGCACGGTATTTTTAGGAAATTATTAAAAATTAAAACCAGCTCATTGAAAGACATATGCAAAACAATTGTATTCATGTAAAGAGGCGATGGATAAACTGTTCCTGTGATATACAAATCAATAATTAAAATTGTTTCGAAATAGTCGCTCAAGGAACACATGTATTAACTAAAGCACGGCATTTTTAGGAAATTATTAAAAATTAAAACCAGCTCATTGAAAGACATATGCAAAACAATTGTATTCATGTAAAGAGGCGATGGATAAACTGTTCCTGTGATATACAAATCAATAATTAAAATTGTTTAGAAATAGTCGCTCAAGGAACATATGTATTAACTAAAGCACGGTATTTTTAGGAAATTATTAAAAATTAAAACCAGCTCATTGAAAGACATATGCAAAACAATTGTATTCATGTAAAGAGGCGATGGATAAACTGTTTCTGTGATATACAAATCAATAATTGAAATTGTTTCGAAATAGTCGCTCAAGGAACATATGTATTAACTAAAGCACGGTATTTTTAGGAAATTATTAAAAATTAAAACCAGCTCATTGAAAGACATATGCAAAACAATTGTATTCATGTAAAGAGGCGATGGATAAACTGTTCCTGTGATATACAAATCAATAATTAAAATTGTGTAGAAATAGTCGCTCAAGGAACATATGTATTAACTAAAGCACGGTATTTTTAGGAAATTATTAAAAATTAAAACCAGCTCATTGTAAGACATATGCAAAACAATTGTATTCATGTAAAGAGGCGATGGATAAACTGTTTCTGTGATATACAAATCAATAATTAAAATTGTTTCGAAATAGTCGCTCAAGAAACATATGTATTAACTAAAACACGGTATTTTTAGGAAATTATTAAAAATTAAAACCAGCTCATTGAAAGACATATGCAAAACAATTGTATTCATGTAAAGAGGCGATGGATAAACTGTTCCTGTGATATACAAATCAATAATTAAAATTGTTTAGAAATAGTAGCTCAAGGAACATATGTATTAACTAAAGCACGGTATTTTTAGGAAATTATTAAAAATTAAAACCAGCTCATTGAAAGACATATGCAAAACAATTGTATTCATGTAAAGAGGCGATGGATAAACTGTTCCTGTGATATACAAATCAATAATTAAAATTGTTTCGAAATAGTCGCTCAAGGAACATATGTATTAACTAAAGCACGGTATTTTTAGGAAATTATTAAAAATTAAAACCAGCTCATTGAAAGACATATGCAAAACAATTGTATTCATGTAAAGAGGCGATGGATAAACTGTTCCTGTGATATACAAATCAATAATTAAAATTGTTTTGAAATAGTCGCTCAAGGAACATATGTATTAACTAAAGCACGGTATTTTTAGGAAATTATTAAAAATTAAAACCAGCTCATTGAAAGACATATGCAAAACAATTGTAGTAATGTAAAGAGGCGATGGATAAACTGTTCCTGTGATATACAAATCAATAATTAAAATTGTTCAGAAATAGTCGCTCAAGGAACATATGTATTAACTAAAGCACGGTATTTTTAGGAAATTATTAAAAATTAAAACCAGCTCATTGAAAGACATATGCAAAACAATTGTATTCATGTAAAGAGGCGATGGATAAACTGTTCCTGTGATATACAAATCAATAATTAAAATTGTTTCGAAATAGTCGCTCAAGGAACATATGTATTAACTAAAGCACGGTATATTTAGGAAATTATTAAAAATTAAAACCAGCTCATTGAAAGACATATGCAAAACAATTGTATTCATGTAAAGAGGCGATGGATAAACTGTTTCTGTGATATACAAATCAATAATTAAAATTGTTTCGAAATAGTCGCTCAAGAAACATATGTATTAACTAAAGCACGGTATTTTTAGGAAATTATTAAAAATTAAAACCAGCTCATTGAAAGACATATGCAAAACAATTGTATTCATGTAAAGAGGCGATGGATAAACTGTTCCTGTGATATACAAATCAATAATTAAAATTGTTTAGAAATAGTCGCTCAAGGAACATATGTATTAACTAAAGCACGGTATTTTTAGGAAATTATTAAAAATTAAAACCAGCTCATTGAAAGACATATGCAAAACAATTGTATTCATGTAAAAAAGCGATGGATAAACTGTTCCTGTGATATACAAATCAATAATTAAAATTGTTTAGAAATAGTCGCTCAAGGAACATATGTATTAACTAAAGCACGGTATTTTTAGGAAATTATTAAAATTAAAACCAGCTCATTGAAAGACATATGCAAAACAATTGTATTCATGTAAAGAAGCGATGGATAAATTGTTCCTGTGATATACAAATCAATAATTAAAATTGTTTAGAAATAGTCGCTCAAGGAACATATGTATTAACTAAAGCACGGTATTTTTAGGAAATTATTAAAAATTAAAACCAGCTCATTGAAAGACATATGCAAAACAATTGTATGCATGTAAAGAGGCGATGGATAAACTGTTTCTGTAATATACAAATCAATAATTAAAATTGTTTCGAAATAGTCGCTCAAGGAACATATGTATTAACTAAAGCACGGTATTTTTAGGAAATTATTAAAAATTTAAACCAGCTCATTAAAAGACATATGCAAAACAATTGTATTCATGTAAAGTGGCGATGGATAAACTGTTTCTGTGATATACAAATCAATAATTAAAATTGTTTCGAAATAGTCGCTCAAGGAACATATGTATTAACTAAAGCACGGTATTTTTAGGAAATTATTAAAAATTAAAACCAGCTCATTGAAAGACATATGCAAAACAATTGTATTCATGTAAAGAGGCGATGGATAAACTGTTCCTGTGATATACAAATCAATAATTAAAATTGTTTCGAAATAGTCGCTCAAGGAACACATGTATTAACTAAAGCACGGCATTTTTAGGAAATTATTAAAAATTAAAACCAGCTCATTGAAAGACATATGCAAAACAATTGTATTCATGTAAAGAGGCGATGGATAAACTGTTCCTGTGATATACAAATCAATAATTAAAATTGTTTAGAAATAGTCGCTCAAGGAACATATGTATTAACTAAAGCACGGTATTTTTAGGAAATTATTAAAAATTAAAACCAGCTCATTGAAAGACATATGCAAAACAATTGTATTCATGTAAAGAGGCGATGGATAAACTGTTTCTGTGATATACAAATCAATAATTGAAATTGTTTCGAAATAGTCGCTCAAGGAACATATGTATTAACTAAAGCACGGTATTTTTAGGAAATTATTAAAAATTAAAACCAGCTCATTGAAAGACATATGCAAAACAATTGTATTCATGTAAAGAGGCGATGGATAAACTGTTCCTGTGATATACAAATCAATAATTAAAATTGTGTAGAAATAGTCGCTCAAGGAACATATGTATTAACTAAAGCACGGTATTTTTAGGAAATTATTAAAAATTAAAACCAGCTCATTGTAAGACATATGCAAAACAATTGTATTCATGTAAAGAGGCGATGGATAAACTGTTTCTGTGATATACAAATCAATAATTAAAATTGTTTCGAAATAGTCGCTCAAGAAACATATGTATTAACTAAAACACGGTATTTTTAGGAAATTATTAAAAATTAAAACCAGCTCATTGAAAGACATATGCAAAACAATTGTATTCATGTAAAGAGGCGATGGATAAACTGTTCCTGTGATATACAAATCAATAATTAAAATTGTTTAGAAATAGTAGCTCAAGGAACATATGTATTAACTAAAGCACGGTATTTTTAGGAAATTATTAAAAATTAAAACCAGCTCATTGAAAGACATATGCAAAACAATTGTATTCATGTAAAGAGGCGATGGATAAACTGTTCCTGTGATATACAAATCAATAATTAAAATTGTTTCGAAATAGTCGCTCAAGGAACATATGTATTAACTAAAGCACGGTATTTTTAGGAAATTATTAAAAATTAAAACCAGCTCATTGAAAGACATATGCAAAACAATTGTATTCATGTAAAGAGGCGATGGATAAACTGTTCCTGTGATATACAAATCAATAATTAAAATTGTTTTGAAATAGTCGCTCAAGGAACATATGTATTAACTAAAGCACGGTATTTTTAGGAAATTATTAAAAATTAAAACCAGCTCATTGAAAGACATATGCAAAACAATTGTAGTAATGTAAAGAGGCGATGGATAAACTGTTCCTGTGATATACAAATCAATAATTAAAATTGTTCAGAAATAGTCGCTCAAGGAACATATGTATTAACTAAAGCACGGTATTTTTAGGAAATTATTAAAAATTAAAACCAGCTCATTGAAAGACATATGCAAAACAATTGTATTCATGTAAAGAGGCGATGGATAAACTGTTCCTGTGATATACAAATCAATAATTAAAATTGTTTCGAAATAGTCGCTCAAGGAACATATGTATTAACTAAAGCACGGTATATTTAGGAAATTATTAAAAATTAAAACCAGCTCATTGAAAGACATATGCAAAACAATTGTATTCATGTAAAGAGGCGATGGATAAACTGTTTCTGTGATATACAAATCAATAATTAAAATTGTTTCGAAATAGTCGCTCAAGAAACATATGTATTAACTAAAGCACGGTATTTTTAGGAAATTATTAAAAATTAAAACCAGCTCATTGAAAGACATATGCAAAACAATTGTATTCATGTAAAGAGGCGATGGATAAACTGTTCCTGTGATATACAAATCAATAATTAAAATTGTTTAGAAATAGTCGCTCAAGGAACATATGTATTAACTAAAGCACGGTATTTTTAGGAAATTATTAAAAATTAAAACCAGCTCATTGAAAGACATATGCAAAACAATTGTATTCATGTAAAGAGGCGATGGATAAACTGTTCCTGTGATATACAAATCAATAATTAAAATTGTTTAGAAATAGTCGCTCAAGGAACATATGTATTAACTAAAGCACGGTATTTTTAGGAAATTATTAAAAATTAAAACCAGCTCATTGAAAGACATATGCAAAACAATTGTATTCATGTAAAGAGGCGATGGATAAACTGTTCCTGTGATATACAAATCAATAATTAAAATTGTGTAGAAATAGTCGCTCAAGGAACATATGTATTAACTAAAGCACGGTATTTTTAGGAAATTATTAAAAATTAAAACCAGCTCATTGAAAGACATATGCAAAACAATTGTATTCATGTAAAGAGGCGATGGATAAACTGTTCCTGTGATATACAAATAAATAATTAAAATTGTTTCGAAATAGTCGCTCAAGGAACATATGTATTAACTAAAGCACGGTATTTTTAGGAAATTATTAAAAATTAAAACCAGCTCATTGAAAGACATATGCAAAACAATTGTATTCATGTAAAGAGGCGATGGATAAACTGTTCCTGTGATATACAAATCAGTAATTGAAATTGTTTCGAAATAGTCGCTCAAGGAACATATGTATTAACTAAAGCACGGTATTTTTAGGAAATTATTAAAAATTAAAACCAGCTCATTGAAAGACATATGCAAAACAATTGTATTCATGTAAAGAGGCGATGGATAAACTGTTCCTGTGATATACAAATCAATAAATGAAATTGTTTCGAAATAGTCGCTCAAGAAACATATGTATTAACTAAAGCACGATATTTTTAGGAAATTATTAAAAATTAAAACCAGCTCATTGAAAGACATATGCAAAACAATTGTATTCATGTAAAGAAGCGATGGATAATCTGTTCCTGTGATATACAAATCAATAATTAAAATTGTTTCGAAATAGTCGCTCAAGGAACATATGTATTAACTAAAGCACGGTATTTTTAGGAAATTATTAAAAATTAAAACCAGCTCATTGAAAGACATATGCAAAACATTTGTATTCATGTAAAGAGGCGATGGATAAACTGTTCCTGTGATATACAAATCAATAATTAAAATTGTTTCGAAATAGTAGCTCAAGGAACATATGTATTAACTAAAGCACGGTATTTTTAGGAAATTATTAAAAATTAAAACCAGCTCATTGAAAGACATATGCAAAACAATTGTATTCATGTAAAGAGGCGATGGATAAACTGTTTTTGTGATATACAAATCAATAATCAAAATTGTTTCGAAATAGTCGCTCAAGGAACATATGTATTAACTAAAGCATGGTATTTTTAGGAAATTATTAAAAATTAAAACCAGCTCATTGAAAGACATATGCAAAACAATTGTATTTATGTAAAGAGGCGATGGATAAACTGTTCCTGTGATATACAAATCAATAATTAAAATTGTTTCGAAATAGTCGCTCAAGGAACACATGTATTAACTAAAGCACGGCATTTTTAGGAAATTATTAAAAATTAAAACCAGCTCATTGAAAGACATATGCAAAACAATTTTTTTCATGTAAAGATGCGAAGAATAAACTCTTCCTGTGATATACAAATCAATAATTAAAATTGTTTCGAAATAGTCGCTCAAGGTACATATGTATTAACTAAAGCACGGTATTTTTAGGAAATGATTAAAAATTAAAACCAGCTCATTGAAAGACATATGCAAAACAATTGTATTCATGTAAAGAGGCGATGGATAAACTGTTCCTGTGATATACAAATCAATAATTGAAATTGTTTCGAAATAGTCGCTCAAGGAACATATGTATTAACTAAAGCACGGTATTTTTAGGAAATTATTAAAAATTAAAACCATCTCTTTGAAAGACATATGCAAAACAATTGTATTCATGTAAAGAGGTGATGGATAAACTGTTCCTGTGATATACAAATCAATAATTAAAATTGTTCAGAAATAGTCGCTCAAGGAACATATGTATTAACTAAAGCACGGTATTTTTAGGAAATTATTAAAAATTAAAACCAGCTCATTGAAAGACATATGCAAAACATTTGTATTCATGTAAAGAGGCGATGGATAAACTGTTCCTGTGATATACAAATCAATAATTAAAATTGTTTCGAAATAGTCGCTCAAGGAACATATGTATTAACTAAAGCACGGTATTTTTAGGAAATTATTAAAAATTAAAACCAGCTCATTGAAAGACATATGCAAAACAATTGTATTCATGTAAAGAGGCGATGGATAAACTGTTCCTGTGATATACAAATCAATAATTGAAATTGTTTCGAAATAGTCGCTCAAGGAACATATGTATTAACTAAAGCACGGTATTTTTAGGAAATTATTAAAAATTAAAACCATCTCTTTGAAAGACATATGCAAAACAATTGTATTCATGTAAAGAGGTGATGGATAAACTGTTCCTGTGATATACAAATCAATAATTAAAATTGTTCAGAAATAGTCGCTCAAGGAACATATGTATTAACTAAAGCACGGTATTTTTAGGAAATTATTAAAAATTAAAACCAGTTCATTGAAAGACATATGCAAAACAATTGTATTCATGTAAAGAGGCGATGGATAAACTGTTCCTGTGATATACAAATCAATAATTAAAATTGTTTAGAAATAGTCGCTCAAGGAACATATGTAGTAACTAAAGCACGGTATTTTTAGGAAATTATTAAAAATTAAAACCAGCTCATTGAAAGACATATGCAAAACAATTGTATTCATGTAAAGAGGCGATGGATAAACTGTTCCTGTGATATACAAATCAATAATTAAAATTGTTTAGAAATAGTCGCTCAAGGAACATATGTATTAAATAAAGCACGGTATTTTTAGGAAATTATTAAAAATTAAAACCAGCTCATTGAAAGACATATGCAAAACAATTGTATTCATGTAAAGAGGCGATGGATAAACTGTTTCTGTGATATACAAATCAATAATTAAAATTGTTCAGAAATAGTCGCTCAAGGAACATATTTATTAACTAAAGCACGGTATTTTTAGGAAATTATTAAAAATTAAAACCAGCTCATTGAAAGACATATGCAAAACAATTGTATTCATGTAAAGAGGCGATGGATAAACTGTTCCTGTGATATACAAATCAATAATTAAAATTGTTTCGAAATAGTCGCTCAAGGAACATAAGTATTAACTAAAGCACGGTATTTTTAGGAAATTATTAAAAATTAAAACCAGCTCATTGAAAGACATATGCATAACAATTGTATTCATGTAAAGAGGCGATGGATAAACTGTTCCTGTGATATACAAATCAATAATTAAAATTGTTTTGAAATAGTCGCTCAAGGAACATATGTATTAACTAAAGCACGGTATTTTTAGGAAATCATTAAAAATTAAAACCAGCTCATTGAAAGACATATGCAAAACAATTGTATTCATGTAAAGAGGCGATGGATAAACTGTTCCTGTGATATACAAATCAATAATTAAAATTGTTTCGAAATAGTCGCTCAAGGAACATATGTATTAACTAAAGCACGGTATTTTTAGGAAATTATTAAAAATTAAAACCAGCTCATTGAAAGACATATGCAAAACAATTGTATTCATGTAAAGAAGCGATGGATAAATTGTTCCTGTGATATACAAATCAATAATTAAAATTGTTTAGAAATAGTCGCTCAAGGAACATATGTATTAACTAAGCACGGTATTTTTAGGAAATTATTAAAAATTAAAACCCGCTCATTGAAAGACATATGCAAAACAATTGTATTCATGTAAAGAGGCGATGGATAAACTGTTCCTGTGATATACAAATCAATAATTAAAATTGTTTCGAAATAGTCGCTCAATGAACATATGTATGTATTAACTAAAGCACGGTATTTTTAGGAAATTATTAAAAATTAAAACCAGCTCATTGAAAGACATATGCAAAACAATTGTATTCATGTAAAGAGGAGAAGGATAAACTCTTCCTGTGATATACAAATCAATAATTAAAATTGTTTAGAAATAGTCGCTCAAGGAACATATGTATTAACTAAAGCACGGTATTTTTAGGAAATTATTAAAAATTAAAACCAGCTCATTGAAAGACATATGCAAAACAATTGTATTCATGTAAAGAGGCGATGGATAAACTGTTCCTGTGATATACAAATCAATAATAAAATTGTTTCGAAATAGTCGCTCAAGGAACACATGTATTAACTAAAGCACGGCATTTTTAGGAAATTATTAAAAATTAAAACCAGCTCATTAAAAGACATATGCAAAACAATTGTATTCATGTAAAGAGGCGATGGATAAACTGTTCCTGTGATATACAAATCAATAATTAAAATTGTTTCGAAATAGTCGCTCAAGAAACATATGTATTAACTAAAGCACGGTATTTTTAGGAAATTATTAAAAATTAAAACCAGCTCATTGAAAGACATATGCAAAAAAATTGTATTCATGTAAAGAAGCGATGGATAAATTGTTCCTGTGATATACAAATCAATAATTAAAGTTGTTCAGAAATAGTCGCTCAAGGAACATATGTATTAACTAAAGCACGGTATTTTTAGGAAATTATTAAAAATTAAAACCAGCTCATTGAAAGACATATG
The DNA here is from genome assembly GCA_947652605.1 of Elmis aenea. Classification (NCBI taxonomy): domain Eukaryota; kingdom Metazoa; phylum Arthropoda; class Insecta; order Coleoptera; family Elmidae; genus Elmis; species Elmis aenea. Next base: position 43,604 of record CANTFG010000299.1, on the reverse strand, counting down.
CAAAACAATTGTATTCATGTAAAGAGGCGATGGATAAACTGTTCCTGTGATATACAAATTAATAATTAAAATTGTTTAGAAATAGTCGCTCAAGGAACATATGTATTAACTAAAGCACGGTATTTTTAGGAAATTATTAAAAATTAAAACCAGCTCATTGAAAGACATATGCAAAACAATTGTATTCATGTAAAGAGGCGATGGATAAACTGTTTCTGTGATATACAAATCAATAATTAAAGTTGTTCAGAAATAGTCGCTCAAGGAACATATGTATTAACTAAAGCACGGTATTTTTAGGAAATTATTAAAAATTAAAACCAGCTCATTGAAAGACATATGCAAAACAATTGTATTCATGTAAAGAGGCGATGGATAAACTGTTCCTGTGATATACAAATCAATAATTAAAATTGTTTCGAAATAGTCGCTCAAGGAACATATGTATTAACTAAAGCACGGTATTTTTAGGAAATCATTAAAAATTAAAACCAGCTCATTGAAAGACATATGCAAAACAATTGTATTCATGTAAAGAGGCGATGGATAAACTGTTCCTGTGATATACAAATCAATAATTAAAATTGTTTCGAAATAGTCGCTCAAGGAACATATGTATTAACTAAAGCAAGGTATTTTTAGGAAATTATTAAAAATTAAAACCAGCTCATTGAAAGACATATGCAAAACAATTGTATTCATGTAAAGAAGCGATGGATTAATTGTTCCTGTGATATACAAATTAATAATTAAAATTGTTTAGAAATAGTCGCTCAAGGAACATATGTATTAACTAAAGCACGGTATTATTAGGAAATTATTAAAAATTAAAACCAGCTCATTGAAAGACATATGCAAAACAATTGTATTCATGTAAAGAGGCGATGGATAAACTGTTCCTGTGATATGCAAATCAATAATTAAAATTGTTTCGAAATAGTCGCTCAAGGAACATATGTATTAACTAAAGCACGGTATTTTTAGGAAATTATTAAAAATTTAAACCAGCTCATTGAAAGACATATGCAAAACAATTGTATTCATGTAAAGTGGCGATGGATAAACTGTTCCTGTGATATACAAATCAATAATTAAAATTGTTTCGAAATAGTCGCTCAAGGAACATATGTATTAACTAAAGCACGGTATTTTTAGGAAATTATTAAAAATTAAAACCAGCTCATTGAAAGACATATGCAAAACAATTGTATTCATGTAAAGAGGCGATGGATAAACTGTTCCTGTGATATACAAATCAATAATTAAAATTGTTTCGAAATAGTCGCTCAAGGAACACATGTATTAACTAAAGCACGGCATTTTTAGGAAATTATTAAAAATTAAAACCAGCTCATTGAAAGACATATGCAAAACAATTGTATTCATGTAAAGAGGCGATGGATAAACTGTTCCTGTGATATACAAATCAATAATTAAAATTGTTTCGAAATAGTCGCTCAAGGAACATATGTATTAACTAAAGCACGGTATTTTTAGGAAATTATTAAAAATTAAAACCAGCTCATTGAAAGACATATGCAAAACAATTGTATTCATGTAAAGAGGCGATGGATAAACTGTTTCTGTGATATACAAATCAATAATTGAAATTGTTTCGAAATAGTCGCTCAAGGAACATATGTATTAACTAAAGCACGGTATTTTTAGGAAATTATTAAAAATTAAAACCAGCTCATTGAAAGACATATGCAAAACAATTGTATTCATGTAAAGAGGCGATGGATAAACTGTTTCTGTGATATACAAATCAATAATTAAAATTGTTTCGAAATAGTCGCTCAAGGAACATTATGTATTAACTAAAGCACGGTATTTTTAGGAAATTATTAAAAATTAAAACCAGCTCGTTGAAAGACATATGCAAAACAATTGTATTCATGTAAAGAGGCGATGGATAAACTGTTCCTGTGATATACAAATCAATAAATGAAATTGTTTCGAAATATTCGCTCAAGGAACATATGTATTAACTAAAGCACGGTATTTTTAGGAAATTATTAAAAATTAAAACCAGCTCTTTGAAAGACATATGCAAAACAATTGTAGTAATGTAAAGAGGCGATGGATAAACTGTTCCTGTGATATACAAATCAATAATTGAAATTGTTTCGAAATATTCGCTCAAGGAACATATGTATTAACTAAAGCACGGTATTTTTAGGAAATTATTAAAAATTAAAACCAGCTCATTGAAAGACATATGCAAAACAATTGTATTCATGTAAAGAGGCGATGGATAAACTGTTCCTGTGATATACAAATCAATAATTAAAATTGTTTAGAAATAGTCGCTCAAGGAACATATGTATTAACTAAAGCACGGTATTTTTAGGAAATTATTAAAAATTAAAACCAGCTCATTGAAAGACATATGCAAAACAATTGTATTCATGTAAAGAAGCGATGGATAAATTGTTCCTGTGATATACAAATTAATAATTAAAATTGTTTAGAAATAGTCGCTCAAGGAACATATGTATTAACTAAAGCACGGTATTTTTAGGAAATTATTAAAAATTAAAACCAGCTCATTGAAAGACATGTGCAAAACAATTGTATTCATGTAAAGAGGCGATGGATAAACTGTTCCTGTGATATACAAATCAATAATTAAAGTTGTTCAGAAATAGTCGCTCAAGGAACATATGTATTAACTAAAGCACGGTATTTTTAGGAAATTATTAAAAATTAAAACCAGCTCATTGAAAGACATATGCAAAACAATTGTATTCATGTAAAGAGGCGATGGATAAACTGTTCCTGTGATATACAAATCAATAATTAAAATTGTTTCGAAATAGTCGCTCAAGGAACATATGTATTAACTAAAGCACGGTATTTTTAGGAAATTATTAAAAATTAAAACCAGCTCATTGAAAGACATATGCAAAACAATTGTATTCATGTAAAGAGGCGATGGATAAACTGTTCCTGTAATATACAAATCAATAATTAAAATTGTGTAGAAATAGTCGCTCAAGGAACATATGTATTAACTAAAGCAAGGTATTTTTAGGAAATTATTAAAAATTAAAACCAGCTCATTGAAAGACATATGCAAAACAATTGTATTCATGTAAAGAGGCGATGGATAAACTGTTCCTGTGATATACAAATCAATAATTAAAATTGTTTAGAAATAGTCGCTCAAGGAACATATGTATTAACTAAAGCACGGTATTTTTAGGAAATTATTAAAAATTAAAACCAGCTCATTGAAAGACATATGCAAAACAATTGTATTTATGTAAAGAAGCGATGGATAAATTGTTCCTGTGATATACAAATTAATAATTAAAATTGTTTAGAAATAGTCGCTCAAGGAACATACGTATTAACTAAAGCACGGTATTATTTGGAAATTATTAAAAATTAAAACCAGCTCATTGAAAGACATATGCAAAACAATTGTATTCATGTAAAGAGGCGATGGATAAACTGTTCCTGTGATATACAAATCAATAATTAAAATTGTTTAGAAATAGTCGCTCAAGGAACATATGTATTAACTAAAGCACGGTATTTTTAGGAAATTATTAAAAATTAAAACCAGCTCATTGAAAGACATATGCAAAACAATTGTATTCATGTAAAGAGGAGATGGATAAACTGTTTCTGTGATATACAAATCAATAATTGAAATTGTTTCGAAATAGTCGCTCAAGGAACATATGTATTAACTAAAGCACGGTATTTTTAGGAAATTATTAAAAATTAAAACCAGCTCATTGAAAGACATATGCCAAACAATTGTATTCATGTAAAGAGGCGATGGATAAACTGTTCCTGTGATATACAAATCAATAAATGAAATTGTTTCGAAATATTCGCTCAAGGAACATATGTATTAACTAAAGCACGGTATTTTTAGGAAATTATTAAAAATTAAAACCAGCTCATTGAAAGACATTTATGCAAAACAATTGTATTCATGTAAAGAGGCGATGGATAAACTGTTTCTGTGATATACAAATCAATAATTAAAATTGTTTCGAAATATTCGCTCTAGGAACATATGTATTAACTAAAGCACGGTATTTTTAGGAAATTATTAAAAATTAAAACCAGCTCATTGAAAGACATATGCAAAACAATTGTATTCATGTAAAGAGGCGATGGATAAACTGTTTCTGTGATATACAAATCAATAATTGAAATTGTTTCGAAATAGTCGCTCAAGGAACATATGTATTAACTAAAGCACGGTATTTTTAGGAAATTATTAAAAATTAAAACCAGCTCATTGAAAGACATATGCAAAACAATTGTATTCATGTAAAGAGGCGATGGATAAACTGTTTCTGTGATATACAAATCAATAATTAAAATTGTTTCGAAATAGTCGCTCAAGGAACATATGTATTAACTAAAGCACGGTATTTTTAGGAAATTATTAAAAATTAAAACCAGCTCATTGAAAGACATATGCAAAACAATTGTATTCATGTAAAGAGGCGATGGATAAACTGTTCCTGTGATATACAAATCAATAAATGAAATTGTTTCGAAATATTCGCTCAAGGAACATATGTATTAACTAAAGCACGGTATTTTTAGGAAATTATTAAAAATTAAAACCAGCTCATTGAAAGACATATGCAAAACAATTGTATTCATGTAAAGAGGCGATGGATAAACTGTTTCTGTGATATACAAATCAATAATTAAAATTGTTTCGAAATAGTCGCTCAAGGAACATATGTATTAACTAAAGCACGGTATTTTTAGGAAATTATTAAAAATTAAAACCAGCTCATTGAAAGACATATGCAAAACAATTGTATTCATGTAAAGAGGCGATGGATAAACTGTTCCTGTGATATACAAATCAATAATTAAAATTGTTTAGAAATAGTCGCTCAAGGAACATATGTATTAACTAAAGCACGGTATTTTTAGGAAATTATTAAAAATTAAAACCAGCTCATTGAAAGACATATGCAAAACAATTGTATTCATGTAAAGAAGCGATGGATAAATTGTTCCTGTGATATACAAATCAATAATTAAAATTGTTTAGAAATAGTCGCTCAAGGAACATATGTATTAACTAAAGCACGGTATTTTTAGGAAATTATTAAAAATTAAAACCAGCTCATTGAAAGACATATGCAAAACAATTGTATTCATGTAAAGAAGCGATGGATAAACTGTTCCTGTGATATACAAATCAATAATTAAAATTGGTTAGAAATAGTCGCTCAAGGAACATATGTATTAACTAAAGCACGGTATTTTTAGGAAATTATTAAAAATTAAAACCCGCTCATTGAAAGACATATGCAAAACAATTGTATTCATGTAAAGAGGCGATGGATAAACTGTTTCTGTGATATACAAATCAATATTTGAAATTGTTTCGAAATAGTCGCTCAAGGAACATATGTATTAACTAAAGCACGGTATTTTTAGGAAATTATTAAAAATTAAAACCAGCTCATTGAAAGACATATGCAAAACAATTGTATTCATGTAAAGAGGCGATGGATAAACTGTTTCTGTGATATACAAATCAATAATTAAAATTGTTTCGAAATAGTCGCTCAAGGAACATATGTATTAACTAAAGCACGGTATTTTTAGGAAATTATTAAAAATTAAAACCAGCTCATTGAAAGACATATGCAAAACAATTGTATTCATGTAAAGAGGCGATGGATAAACTGTTCCTGTGATATACAAATCAATAAATGAAATTGTTTCGAAATATTCGCTCAAGGAACATATGTATTAACTAAAGCACGGTATTTTTAGGAAATTATTAAAAATTAAAACCAGCTCATTGAAAGACATATGCAAAACAATTGTATTCATGTAAAGAGGCGATGGATAAACTGTTTCTGTGATATACAAATCAATAATTAAAATTGTTTCGAAATATTCGCTCAAGGAACATATGTATTAACTAAAGCACGGTATTTTTAGGAAATTATTAAAAATTAAAACCAGCTCATTGAAAGACATATGCAAAACAATTGTATTCATGTAAAGAGGCGATGGATAAACTGTTTTTGTGATATACAAATCAATAATTAAAATTGTTTAGAAATAGTCGCTCAAGGAACATATGTATTAACTAAAGCACGGTATTTTTAGGAAATTATTAAAAATTAAAACCAGCTCATTGAAAGACATATGCAAAACAATTGTATTCATGTAAAGAAGCGATGGATAAATTGTTCCTGTGATATACAAATCAATAATTAAAATTGTTTAGAAATAGTCGCTCAAGGAACATATGTATTAACTAAAGCACGGTATTTTTAGGAAATTATTAAAAATTAAAACCCGCTCATTGAAAGACATATGCAAAACAATTGTATTCATGTAAAGAGGCGATGGATAAACTGTTCCTGTGATATACAAATCAATAATTAAAATTGTTTCGAAATAGTCGCTCAAGGAACATATGTATGTATTAACTAAAGCACGGTATTTTTAGGAAATTATTAAAAATTAAAACCAGCTCATTGAAAGACATATGCAAAACAATTGTATTCATGTAAAGAGGCGATGGATAAACTGTTCCTGTGATATACAAATCAATAATTAAAATTGTTTCGAAATAGTCGCTCAAGGAACACATGTATTAACTAAAGCACGGCATTTTTAGGAAATTATTAAAAATTAAAACCAGCTCATTGAAAGACATATGCAAAACAATTGTATTCATGTAAAGAGGCGATGGATAAACTGTTCCTGTGATATACAAATCAATAATTAAAATTGTTTCGAAATAGGCGCTCAAGAAACATAATGTATTAACTAAAGCACGGTATTTTTAGGAAATTATTAAAAATTAAAACCAGCTCATTGAAAGACATATGCAAAACAATTGTATTCATGTAAAGAGGCGATGGATAAACTGTTCCTGTGATATACAAATCAATAATTAAAATTGTTTCGAAATAGTCGCTCAAGGAACATATGTATTAACTAAAGCACGGTATTTTTAGGAAATTATTAATAATTAAAACCAGCTCATTGAAAGACATATGCAAAACAATTGTATTCATGTAAAGAGGCGATGGATAAACTGTTTCTGTGATATACAAATCAATAATTAAAATTGTTTCGAAATAGTCGCTCAAGGAACATATGTATTAACTAAAGCACGGTATTTTTAGAAAATTATTAAAAATTAAAACCAGCTCATTGAAAGACATATGCAAAATTGTATTCATGTAAAGAGGCGATGGATAAACTGTTCCTGTGATATATAAATCAATAATTAAAATTGTTTCGAAATAGTCGCTCAAGGAACACATGTATTAACTAAAGCACGGCATTTTTAGGAAATTATTAAAAATTAAAACCAGCTCATTGAAAGACATATGCAAAACAATTGTATTCATGTAAAGAGGCGATGGATAAACTGTTTCTGTGATATACAAATCAATAATTAAAATTGTTTCGAAATAGTCGCTCAAGGAACATATGTATTAACTAAAGCACGGTATTTTTAGGAAATTATTAAAAATTAAAACCAGCTCATTAAAAGACATATGCAAAATAATTGTATTCATGTAAAGAGGCGATGGATAAACTGTTCCTGTGATATACAAATCAATAATTAAAATTGTTTAGAAATAGTCGCTCAAGGAACATATGTATTAACTAAAGCACGGTATTTTTAGGAAATTATTAAAAATTAAAACCAGCTCATTGAAAGACATATGCAAAAAAATTGTATTCATGTAAAGAGGCGATGGATAAACTGTTTCTGTGATATACAAATCAATAATTGAAATTGTTTCGAAATAGTCGCTCAAGGAACATATGTATTAACTAAAGCACGGTATTTTTAGGAAATTATTAAAAATTAAAACCAGCTCATTGAAAGACATATGCAAAACAATTGTATTCATGTAAAGAGGCGATGGATAAACTGTTTCTGTGATATACAAATCAATAATTAAAATTGTTTCGAAATAGTCGCTCAAGGAACATATGTATTAACTAAAGCACGGTATTTTTAGGATATTATTAAAAATTAAAACCAGCTCATTGAAAGACATATGCAAAACAATTGTATTTATGTAAAGAGGCGATGGATAAACTGTTCCTAAGATATACAAATCAATAATTGAAATTGTTTCGAAATAGTCGCTCAAGAAACATATGTATTAACTAAAGCACGGTATTTTTAGGAAACTATTAAAAATTAAAACCAGCTCTTTGAAAGACATATGCAAAACAATTGTATTCATGTAAAGAGGCGATGGATAAACTGTTCCTGTGATATACAAATCAATAATTAAAATTGTTTAGAAATAGTCGCTCAAGGAACATATGTATTAACTAAAGCACGGTATTTTTAGAAAATTATTAAAAATTAAAACCAGCTCATTGAAAGACATATGCAAAACAATTGTATTCATGTAAAAAGGCGATGGATAAACTGTTTCTGTGATATACAAATCAATAATTAAAATTGTTTCGAAATAGTCGCTCAAGGAACATATGTATTAACTAAAGCACGGTATTTTTAGGAAATTATTAAAAATTAAAACCAGCTCATTGAAAGACATATGCAAAACAATTGTATTCATGTAAAGAGGCGATGGATAAACTGTTCCTGTGATATACAAATCAATAATTGAAATTGTTTCGAAATAGTCGCTCAAGGAACATATGTATTAACTAAAGCACGGTATTTTTAGGAAATTATTAAAAATTAAAACCAGCTCATTGAAAGACATATGCAAAACAATTGTAGTAATGTAAAGAGGCGATGGATAAACTGTTCCTGTGATATACAAATCAATAATTAAAATTGTTCAGAAATAGTCGCTCAAGGAACATATGTATTAACTAAAGCACGGTATTTTTAGGAAATTATTAAAAATTAAAACCAGCTCATTGAAAGACATATGCAAAACAATTGTATTCATGTAAAGAGGCGATGGATAAACTGTTCCTGTGATATACAAATCAATAATTAAAATTGTTTAGAAATAGTCGCTCAAGGAACATATGTATTAACTAAAGCACGGTATATTTAGGAAATTATTAAAAATTAAAACCAGCTCATTGAAAGACATATGCAAAACAATTGTATTCATGTAAAAAAGCGATGGATAAACTGTTCCTGTGATAAACAAATCAATAATTAAAATTGTTTAGAAATAGTCGCTCAAGGAACATATGTATTAACTAAAGCACGGTATTTTTAGGAAATTATTAAAAATTAAAACCAGCTCATTGAAAGACATATGCAAAACAATTGTATTCATGTAAAGAAGCGATGGATAAATTGTTCCTGTGATATACAAATCAATAATTAAAATTGTTTAGAAATAGTCGCTCAAGGAACATATGTATTAACTAAAGCACGGTATTTTTAGGAAATTATTAAAAATTAAAACCAGCTCATTGAAAGACATATGCAAAACAATTGTATTCATGTAAAGAGGCGATGGATAAACTGTTTCTGTGATATACAAATCAATAATTAAAATTGTTTCGAAATAGTCGCTCAAGAAACATATGTATTAACTAAAGCACGGTATTTTTAGGAAATTATTAAAAATTAAAACCAGCTCATTGAAAGACATATGCAAAACAATTGTATTCATGTAAAGAGGCGATGGATAAACTGTTCCTGTGATATACAAATCAATATTTAAAATTTTTTTGAAATAGTCGCTCAAGGAACACATGTATTAACTAAAGCACGGCATTTTTAGGAAATTATTAAAAATTAAAACCAGCTCATTGAAAGACATATGCAAAACAATTTTTTTCATGTAAAGATGCGAAGGATAAACTCTTCCTGTGATATACAAATCAATAATTAAAATTGTTTCGAAATAGTCGCTCAAGGTACATATGTATTAACTAAAGCACGGTATTTTTAGGAAATGATTAAAAATTAAAACCAGCTCATTGAAAGACATGCAAAACAATTGTATTCATGTAAAGAGGCGATGGATATACTGTTCCTGTGATATACAAATCAATAATTAAAATTGTTTCGAAATAGTCGCTCAAGGAACATATGTATTAACTAAAGCACGGTATTTTTAGGAAATTATTAAAAATTAAAACCAGCTCATTGAAAGACATATGCAAAACAATTGTATTCATGTAAAGAGGCGATGGATAAACTGTTTCTGTGATATACAAATCAATAATTAAAATTGTTTCGAAATAGTCGCTCAAGGAACATATGTATTAACTAAAGCACGGTATTTTTAGGAAAATATTAAAAATTAAAACCAGCTCATTGAAAGACATATGCAAAACAATTGTATTCATTTAAAGAGGCGATGGATAAACTGTTCCTGTGATATACAAATCAATAATTGAAATTGTTTCGAAATAGTCGCTCAAAGAACATATGTATTAACTAAAGCACGGTATTTTTAGGAAATTATTAAAAATTAAAACCATCTCTTTGAAAGACATATGCAAAACAATTGTATTCATGTAAAGAGGTGATGGATAAACTGTTCCAGTGATATACAAATCAATAATTAAAATTGTTCAGAAATAGTCGCTCAAGGAACATATGTATTAACTAAAGCACGGTATTTTTAGGAAATTATTAAAAATTAAAACCAGCTCATTGAAAGACATATGCAAAACAATTGTATTCATGTAAAGAGGCGATGGATAAACTGTTCCTGTGATATACAAATCAATAATTAAAATTGTTTAGAAATAGTCGCTCAAGGAACATATGTATTAACTAAAGCACGGTATTTTTAGGAAATTATTAAAAATTAAAACCAGCTCATTGAAAGACGTATGCAAAACAATTGTATTCATGTAAAGAGGCGATAGATAAACTGTTCCTGTGATATACAAATCAATAATTAAAATTGTTTAGAAATAGTCGCTCAAGGAACATATGTATTAACTAAAGCACGGTATTTTTAGGAAATTATTAAAAATTAAAACCAGCTCATTGAAAGACATATGCAAAACAATTGTATTCATGTAAAGAGGCGATGGATAAACTGTTCCTGTGATATACAAATCAATAATTAAATTTTTTTCGAAATAGTCGCTCAAGGAACATATGTATTAACTAAAGCACGGTATTTTTAGGAAATTATTAAAAATTAAAACCAGCTCATTGAAAAACATATGCAAAACAATTGTATTCATGTAAAGAGGCGATGGATAAACTGTTCCTGTGATATACAAATCAATAATTAAAATTGTTTAGAAATAGTCGCTCAAGGAACATATGTATTAACTAAAGCACGGTATTTTTAGGAAATTATTAAAAATTAAAACCAGCTCATTGAAAGACATATGCAAAACAATTGTATTCATGTAAAGAGGCGATGGATAAACTGTTCCTGTGATATACAAATCAATAATTAAAATTGTTTCGAAATAGTCGCTCAAGGAACATATGTATTAACTAAAGCACGGTATTTTTAGGAAATTATTAAAAATTAAAACCAGCTCATTGAAAGACATATGCAAAACAATTGTATTCATGTAAAGAGGCGATGGATAAACTGTTCCTGTGATATACAAATCAATAATTAAAATTGTTTAGAAATAGTCGCTCAAGGAACATATGTATTAACTAAAGCACGGTATTTTTAGGAAATTATTAAAAATTAAAACCAGCTCATTGAAAGACATATGCAAAACAATTGTATTCATGTAAAGAGGCGATGGATAAACTGTTCCTGTGATATACAAATCAATAATTAAAATTGTTTAGAAATAGTCGCTCAAGGAACATATGTATTAACTAAAGCACGGTATATTTAGGAAATTATTAAAAATTAAAACCAGCTCATTGAAAGACATATGCAAAACAATTGTATTCATGTAAAAAAGCGATGGATAAACTGTTCCTGTGATATACAAATCAATAATTAAAATTGTTTAGAAATAGTCGCTCAAGGAACATATGTATTAACTAAAGCACGGTATTTTTAGGAAATTATTAAAAATTAAAACCAGCTCATTGAAAGACATATGCAAAACAATTGTATTCATGTAAAGAAGCGATGGATAAATTGTTCCTGTGATATACAAATCAATAATTAAAATTGTTTAGAAATAGTCGCTCAAGGAACATATGTATTAACTAAAGCACGGTATTTTTAGGAAATTATTAAAAATTAAAACCAGCTCATTGAAAGACATATGCAAAACAATTGTATTCATGTAAAGAGGCGATGGATAAACTGTTTCTGTGATATACAAATCAATAATTAAAATTGTTTCGAAATAGTCGCTCAAGGAACATATGTATTAACTAAAGCACGGTATTTTTAGGAAATTATTAAAAATTTAAACCAGCTCATTAAAAGACATATGCAAAACAATTGTATTCATGTAAAGTGGCGATGGATAAACTGTTTCTGTGATATACAAATCAATAATTAAAATTGTTTAGAAATAGTCGCTCAAGGAACATATGTATTAACTAAAGCACGGTATTTTTAGGAAATTATTAAAAATTAAAACCAGCTCATTGAAAGACATATGCAAAACAATTGTATTCATGTAAAGAGGCGATGGATAAACTGTTTCTGTGATATACAAATCAATAGTTGAAATTGTTTCGAAATAGTCGCTCAAGGAACATATGTATTAACTAAAGCACGGTATTTTTAGGAAATTATTAAAAATTAAAACCAGCTCATTGAAAGACATATGCAAAACAATTGTATTCATGTAAAGAGGCGATGGATAAACTGTTCCTGTGATATACAAATCAATAATTAAAATTGTTTAGAAATAGTCGCTCAAGGAACATATGTATTAACTAAAGCACGGTATTTTTAGGAAATTATTAAAAATTAAAACCAGCTCATTAAAAGACATATGCAAAACAATTGTATTCATGTAAAGAGGCGATGGATAAACTGTTTCTGTGATATACAAATCAATAATTAAAATTGTTTCGAAATAGTCGCTCAAGGAACATATGTATTAACTAAAGCACGGTACTTTTAGGAAATTATTAAAAATTTAAACCAGCTCATTAAAAGACATATGCAAAACAATTGTATTCATGTAAAGTAGCGATGGATAAACTGTTTCTGTGATATACAAATCAATAATTAAAATTGTTTCGAAATAGTCGCTCAAGGAACATATGTATTAACTAAAGCACGGTATTTTTAGGAAATTATTAAAAATTAAAACCAGCTCATTGAAAGACATATGCAAAACAATTGTATTCATGTAAAGAGGTGATGGATAAACTGTTCCTGTGATATACAAATCAATAATTAAAATTGTTTAGAAATAGTCGCTCAAGGAACATATGTATTAACTAAAGCACGGTATTTTTAGGAAATTATTAAAAATTAAAACCATCTCTTTGAAAGACATATGCCAAACAATTGTATTCATGTAAAGAGGTGATGGATAAACTGTTCCTGTGATATACAAATCAATAATTAAAATTGTTCAGAAATAGTCGCTCAAGGAACATATGTATTAACTAAAGCACGGTATTTTTAGGAAATTATTAAAAATTAAAACCAGCTCATTGAAAGACATATGCAAAACAATTGTATTCATGTAAAGAGGCGATGGATAAACTGTTCCTGTGATATACAAATCAATAATTAAAATTGTTTAGAAATAGTCGCTCAAGGAACATATGTAGTAACTAAAGCACGGTATTTTTAGGAAATTATTAAAAATTAAAACCAGCTCATTGAAAGACATATGCAAAACAATTGTATTCATGTAAAGAGGCGATAGATAAACTGTTCCTGTGATATACAAATCAATAATTAAAATTGTTTAGAAATAGTCGCTCAAGGAACATATGTATTAACTAAAGCACGGTATTTTTAGGAAATTATTAAAAATTAAAACCAGCTCATTGAAAGACATATGCAAAACAATTGTATTCATGTAAAGAGGCGATGGATAAACTGTTCCTGTGATATACAAATCAATAATTAAATTTTTTTCGAAATAGTCGCTCAAGGAACATATGTATTAACTAAAGCACGGTATTTTTAGGAAATTATTAAAAATTAAAACCAGCTCATTGAAAAACATATGCAAAACAATTGTATTCATGTAAAGAGGCGATGGATAAACTGTTCCTGTAATATACAAATCAATAATTAAAATTGTTTAGAAATAGTCGCTCAAGGAACATATGTATTAACTAAAGCACGGTATTTTTAGGAAATTATTAAAAATTAAAACCAGCTCATTGAAAGACATATGCAAAACAATTGTATTCATGTAAAGAGGCGATGGATAAACTGTTCCTGTGATATACAAATCAATAATTAAAATTGTTTCGAAATAGTCGCTCAAGGAACATATGTATTAACTAAAGCACGGTATTTTTAGGAAATTATTAAAAATTAAAACCAGCTCATTGAAAGACATATGCAAAACAATTGTATTCATGTAAAGAGGCGATGGATAAACTGTTCCTGTGATATACAAATCAATAATTAAAATTGTTTAGAAATAGTCGCTCAAGGAACATATGTATTAACTAAAGCACGGTATTTTTAGGAAATTATTAAAAATTAAAACCAGCTCATTGAAAGACATATGCAAAACAATTGTATTCATGTAAAGAGGCGATGGATAAACTGTTCCTGTGATATACAAATCAATAATTAAAATTGTTTAGAAATAGTCGCTCAAGGAACATATGTATTAACTAAAGCACGGTATATTTAGGAAATTATTAAAAATTAAAACCAGCTCATTGAAAGACATATGCAAAACAATTGTATTCATGTAAAAAAGCGATGGATAAACTGTTCCTGTGATATACAAATCAATAATTAAAATTGTTTAGAAATAGTCGCTCAAGGAACATATGTATTAACTAAAGCACGGTATTTTTAGGAAATTATTAAAAATTAAAACCAGCTCATTGAAAGACATATGCAAAACAATTGTATTCATGTAAAGAAGCGATGGATAAATTGTTCCTGTGATATACAAATCAATAATTAAAATTGTTTAGAAATAGTCGCTCAAGGAACATATGTATTAACTAAAGCACGGTATTTTTAGGAAATTATTAAAAATTAAAACCAGCTCATTGAAAGACATATGCAAAACAATTGTATTCATGTAAAGAGGCGATGGATAAACTGTTTCTGTGATATACAAATCAATAATTAAAATTGTTTCGAAATAGTCGCTCAAGGAACATATGTATTAACTAAAGCACGGTATTTTTAGGAAATTATTAAAAATTTAAACCAGCTCATTAAAAGACATATGCAAAACAATTGTATTCATGTAAAGTGGCGATGGATAAACTGTTTCTGTGATATACAAATCAATAATTAAAATTGTTTCGAAATAGTCGCTCAAGGAACATATGTATTAACTAAAGCACGGTATTTTTAGGAAATTATTAAAAATTAAAACCAGCTCATTGAAAGACATATGCAAAACAATTGTATTCATGTAAAGAGGCGATGGATAAACTGTTCCTGTGATATACAAATCAATAATTAAAATTGTTTCGAAATAGTCGCTCAAGGAACACATGTATTAACTAAAGCACGGCATTTTTAGGAAATTATTAAAAATTAAAACCAGCTCATTGAAAGACATATGCAAAACAATTGTATTCATGTAAAGAGGCGATGGATAAACTGTTTCTGTGATATACAAATCAATAATTGAAATTGTTTCGAAATAGTCGCTCAAGGAACATATGTATTAACTAAAGCACGGTATTTTTAGGAGATTATTAAAAATTAAAACCAGCTCATTGAAAGACATATGCAAAACAATTGTATTCATGTAAAGAGGCGATGGATAAACTGTTCCTGTGATATACAAATCAATAATTAAAATTGTTTAGAAATAGTCGCTCAAGGAACATATGTATTAACTAAAGCACGGTATTTTTAGGAAATTATTAAAAATTTAAACCAGCTCATTGAAAGACATATGCAAAACAATTGTATTCATGTAAAGAGGCGATGCATAAACTGTTTCTGTAATATACAAATCAATAATTAAAATTGTTTCGAAATAGTCGCTCAAGGAACATATGTATTAACTAAAGCACGGTATTTTTAGGAAATTATTAAAAATTTAAACCAGCTCATTAAAAGACATATGCAAAACAATTGTATTCATGTAAAGTGGCGATGGATAAACTGTTTCTGTGATATACAAATCAATAATTAAAATTGTTTCGAAATAGTCGCTCAAGGAACACATGTATTAACTAAAGCACGGTATTTTTAGGAAATTATTAAAAATTAAAACCAGCTCATTGAAAGACATATGCAAAACAATTGTATTCATGTAAAGAGGCGATGGATAAACTGTTCCTGTGATATACAAATCAATATTTAAAATGGTTTAGAAATAGTCGCTCAAGGAACATATGTATTAACTAAAGCACGGTATTTTTAGGAAATTATTAAAAATTAAAACCAGCTCATTGAAAGACATATGCAAAACAATTGTATTCATGTAAAGAGGCGATGGATAAACTGTTTCTGTGATATACAAATCAATAATTAAAATTGTTTCGAAATAGTCGCTCAAGAAACATATGTATTAACTAAAGCACGGTATTTTTAGGAAAGTATTAAAAATTTAAACCAGCTCATTAAAAGACATATGCAAAACAATTGTATTCATGTAAAGTGGCGATGGATAAACTGTTTCTGTGATATACAAATCAATAATTAAAATTGTTTCGAAATAGTCGCTCAAGGAACATATGTATTAACTAAAGCGCGGTATTTTTAGGAAATTATTAAAAATTAAAACCAGCTCATTGAAAGACATATGCAAAACAATTGTATTCATGTAAAGAGGCGATGGATAAACTGTTTCTGTGATATACAAATCAATAATTAAAATTGTTTCGAAATAGTCGCTCAAGGAACATATGTATTAACTAAAGCACGGTATTTTTAGGAAAGTATTAAAAATTTAAACCAGCTCATTGAAAGACATATGCAAACCAATTGTATTCATGTAAAGTGGCGATGGATAAACTGTTTCTGTGATATACAAATCAATAATTAAAATTGTTTCGAAATAGTCGCTCAAGGAACATATGTATTAACTAAAGCACGGTATTTTTAGGAAAGTATTAAAAATTTAAACCAGCTCATTAAAAGACATATGCAAAACAATTGTATTCATGTAAAGTGGCGATGGATAAACTGTTTCTGTGATATACAAATCAATAATTAAAATTGTTTCGAAATAGTCGCTCAAGGAACATATGTATTAACTAAAGCGCGGTATTTTTAGGAAATTATTAAAAATTAAAACCAGCTCATTGAAAGACATATGCAAAACAATTGTATTCATGTAAAGAGGCGATGGATAAACTGTTTCTGTGATATACAAATCAATAATTAAAATTGTTTCGAAATAGTCGCTCAAGGAACATATGTATTAACTAAAGCACGGTATTTTTAGGAAATTATTAAAAATTTAAACCAGCTCATTAAAAGACATATGCAAAACAATTGTATTCATGTAAAGAGGCGATGGATAAACTGTTTCTGTGATATACAAATCAATAATTAAAATTGTTTCGAAATAGTCGCTCAAGGAACATATGTATTAACTAAAGCACGGTATTTTTAGGAAATTATTAAAAATTAAAACCAGCTCATTGAAAGACATATGCAAAACAATTGTATTCATGTAAAGTGGCGATGGATAAACTGTTTCTGTGATATACAAATCAATAATTAAAATTGTTTCGAAATAGTCGCTCAAGGAACACATGTATTAACTAAAGCACGGTATTTTTAGGAAATTATTAAAAATTAAAACCAGCTCATTGAAAGACATATGCAAAACAATTGTATTCATGTAAAGAGGCGATGGATAAACTGTTTCTGTGATATACAAATCAATAATTAAAATTGTTTCGAAATAGTCGCTCAAGGAACATATGTATTAACTAAAGCACGGTATTTTTAGGAAAGTATTAAAAATTTAAACCAGCTCATTAAAAGACATATGCAAAACAATTGTATTTATGTAAAGTGGCGATGGATAAACTGTTTCTGTGATATACAAATCAATAATTAAAATTGTTTCGAAATAGTCGCTCAAGGAACATATGTATTAACTAAAGCACGGTATTTTTAGGAAAGTATTAAAAATTTAAACCAGCTCATTAAAAGACATATGCAAAACAATTGTATTCATGTAAAGTGGCGATGGATAAACTGTTTCTGTGATATACAAATCAATAATTAAAATTGTTTCGAAATAGTCGCTCAAGGAACATATGTATTAACTAAAGCGCGGTATTTTTAGGAAATTATTAAAAATTAAAACCAGCTCATTGAAAGACATATGCAAAACAATTGTATTCATGTAAAGAGGCGATGGATAAACTGTTTCTGTGATATACAAATCAATAATTAAAATTGTTTCGAAATAGTCGCTCAAGGAACATATGTATTAACTAAAGCACGGTATTTTTAGG
The DNA here is from genome assembly GCA_947652605.1 of Elmis aenea. Classification (NCBI taxonomy): domain Eukaryota; kingdom Metazoa; phylum Arthropoda; class Insecta; order Coleoptera; family Elmidae; genus Elmis; species Elmis aenea. Next base: position 25,174 of record CANTFG010000299.1, on the reverse strand, counting down.
AAATTATTAAAAATTTAAACCAGCTCATTAAAAGACATATGCAAAACAATTGTATTCATGTAAAGAGGCGATGGATAAACTGTTTCTGTGATATACAAATCAATAATTAAAATTGTTTCGAAATAGTCGCTCAAGGAACATATGTATTAACTAAAGCACGGTATTTTTAGGAAATTATTAAAAATTAAAACCAGCTCATTGAAAGACATATGCAAAACAATTGTATTCATGTAAAGTGGCGATGGATAAACTGTTTCTGTGATATACAAATCAATAATTAAAATTGTTTCGAAATAGTCGCTCAAGGAACACATGTATTAACTAAAGCACGGTATTTTTAGGAAATTATTAAAAATTAAAACCAGCTCATTGAAAGACATATGCAAAACAATTGTATTCATGTAAAGAGGCGATGGATAAACTGTTTCTGTGATATACAAATCAATAATTAAAATTGTTTCGAAATAGTCGCTCAAGGAACATATGTATTAACTAAAGCACGGTATTTTTAGGAAAGTATGAAAAATTTAAACCAGCTCATTAAAAGACATATGCAAAACAATTGTATTTATGTAAAGTGGCGATGGATAAACTGTTTCTGTGATATACAAATCAATAATTAAAATTGTTTAGAAATAGTCGCTCAAGGAACATATGTATTAACTAAAGCACGGTATTTTTAGGAAATTATTAAAAATTAAAACCAGCTCATTGAAAGACATATGCAAAACAATTGTATTCATGTAAAGAGGCGATGGATAAACTGTTTCTGTGATATACAAATCAATAATTAAAATTGTTTCGAAATAGTCGCTCAAGGAACATATGTATTAACTAAAGCACGGTATTTTTAGGAAATTATTAAAAATTAAAACCAGCTCATTGAAAGACATATGCAAAACAATTGTATTCATGTAAAGAGGCGATGGATAAACTGTTCCTGTGATATACAAATCAATAATTAAAATTGTTTAGAAATAGTCGCTCAAGGAAAATATGTATTAACTAAAGCACGGTATTTTTAGGAAATTATTAAAAATTAAAACCAGCTCATTGAAAGACATATGCAAAACAATTGTATTCATGTAAAGAGGCGATGGATAAACTGTTCCTGTGATATACAAATCAATAATTAAAATTGTTTAGAAATAGTCGCTCAAGGAACATATGTATTAACTAAAGCACGGTATTTTTAGGAAATTATTAAAAATTAAAACCAGCTCATTGAAAGACATATGCAAAACAATTGTATTCATGTAAAGAGGCGATGGATAAACTGTTTCTGTGATATACAAATCAATAATTAAAATTGTTTCGAAATAGTCGCTCAAGGAACATATGTATTAACTAAAGCACGGTATTTTTAGGAAATTATTAAAAATTAAAACCAGCTCATTAAAAGACATATGCAAAACAATTGTATTCATGTAAAGTGGCGATGGATAAACTGTTTCTGTGATATACAAATCAATAATTAAAATTGTTTCGAAATAGTCGCTCAAGGAACATATGTATTAACTAAAGCACGGTATTTTTAGGAAATTATTAAAAATTAAAACCAGCTCATTGAAAGACATATGCAAAACAATTGTATTCATGTAAAGAGGCGATGGATAAACTGTTCCTGTGATATACAAATCAATAATTAAAATTGTTTAGAAATAGTCGCTCAAGGAACATATGTATTAACTAAAGCACGGTATTTTTAGGAAATTATTAAAAATTAAAACCAGGTCATTGAAAGACATATGCAAAACAATTGTATTCATGTAAAGAGGCGATGGATAAACTGTTTCTGTGATATACAAATCAATAATTAAAATTGTTTCGAAATAGTCGCTCAAGGAACATATGTATTAACTAAAGCACGGTATTTTTAGGAAATTATTAAAAATTTAAACCAGCTCATTAAAAGACATATGCAAAACAATTGTATTCATGTAAAGTGGCGATGGATAAACTGTTTCTGTGATATACAAATCAATAATTAAAATTGTTTCGAAATAGTCGCTCAAGGAACATATGTATTAACTAAAGCACGGTATTTTTAGGAAATTATTAAAAATTAAAACCAGCTCATTGAAAGACATATGCAAAACAATTGTATTCATGTAAAGAGGCGATGGATAAACTGTTCCTGTGATATACAAATCAATAATTAAAATTGTTTCGAAATAGTCGCTCAAGGAACACATGTATTAACTAAAGCACGGCATTTTTAGGAAATTATTAAAAATTAAAACCAGCTCATTGAAAGACATATGCAAAACAATTGTATTCATGTAAAGAGGCGATGGATAAACTGTTTCTGTGATATACAAATCAATAATTAAAATTGTTTCGAAATAGTCGCTCAAGGAACATATGTATTAACTAAAGCACGGTATTTTTAGGAAATTATTAAAAATTTAAACCAGCTCATTAAAAGACATATGCAAAACAATTGTATTCATGTAAAGTGGCGATGGATAAACTGTTTCTGTGATATACAAATCAATAATTAAAATTGTTTCGAAATAGTCGCTCAAGGAACATATGTATTAACTAAAGCACGGTATTTTTAGGAAATTATTAAAAATTAAAACCAGCTCATTGAAAGACATATGCAAAACAATTGTATTCATGTAAAGAGGCGATGGATAAACTGTTCCTGTGATATACAAATCAATAATTAAAATTGTTTCGAAATAGTCGCTCAAGGAACACATGTATTAACTAAAGCACGGCATTTTTAGGAAATTATTAAAAATTAAAACCAGCTCATTGAAAGACATATGCAAAACAATTGTATTCATGTAAAGAGGCGAAGGATAAACTGTTTCTGTGATATACAAATCAATAATTGAAATTGTTTCGAAATAGTCGCTCAAGGAACATATGTATTAACTAAAGCACGGTATTTTTAGGAAATTATTAAAAATTAAAACCAGCTCATTGAAAGACATATGCAAAACAATTGTATTCATGTAAAGAGGCGATGGATAAACTGTTCCTGTGATATACAAATCAATAATTAAAATTGTTTAGAAATAGTCGCTCAAGGAACATATGTATTAACTAAAGCACGGCATTTTTAGGAAATTATTAAAAATTAAAACCAGCTCATTGAAAGACATATGCAAAACAATTGTATTCATGTAAAGAGGCGATGGATAAACTGTTTCTGTGATATACAAATCAATAATTAAAATTGTTTCGAAATAGTCGCTCAAGGAACATATGTATTAACTAAAGCACGGTATTTTTAGGAAATTATTAAAAATTTAAACCAGCTCATTAAAAGACATATGCAAAACAATTGTATTCATGTAAAGTGGCGATGGATAAACTGTTTCTGTGATATACAAATCAATAATTAAAATTGTTTAGAAATAGTCGCTCAAGGAACACATGTATTAACTAAAGCACGGTATTTTTAGGAAATTATTAAAAATTAAAACCAGCTCATTGAAAGACATATGCAAAACAATTGTATTCATGTAAAGAGGCGATGGATAAACTGTTCCTGTGATATACAAATCAATAATTAAAATGGTTTAGAAATAGTCGCTCAAGGAACATATGTATTAACTAAAGCACGGTATTTTTAGGAAATTATTAAAAATTAAAACCAGCTCATTGAAAGACATATGCAAAACAATTGTATTCATGTAAAGAGGCGATGGATAAACTGTTTCTGTGATATACAAATCAATAATTAAAATTGTTTCGAAATAGTCGCTCAAGGAACATATGTATTAAATAAAGCACGGTATTTTTAGGAAAGTATTAAAAATTTAAACCAGCTCATTAAAAGACATATGCAAAACAATTGTATTCATGTAAAGTGGCGATGGATAAACTGTTTCTGTGATATACAAATCAATAATTAAAATTGTTTCGAAATAGTCGCTCAAGGAACATATGTATTAACTAAAGCACGGTATTTTTAGGAAAGTATAAAATTTAAACCAGCTCATTGAAAGACATATGCAAAACAATTGTATTCATGTAAAGTGGCGATGGATAAACTGTTTCTGTGATATACAAATCAATAATTAAAATTGTTTCGAAATAGTCGCTCAAGGAACACATGTATTAACTAAAGCACGGTATTTTTAGGAAATTATTAAAAATTAAAACCAGCTCATTGAAAGACATATGCAAAACAATTGTATTCATGTAAAGTGGCGATGGATAAACTGTTTCTGTGATATACAAATCAATAATTAAAATTGTTTCGAAATAGTCGCTCAAGGAACACATGTATTAACTAAAGCACGGTATTTTTAGGAAATTATTAAAATTAAAACCAGCTCATTGAAAGACATATGCAAAACAATTGTATTCATGTAAAGAGGCGATGGATAAACTGTTTCTGTGATATACAAATCAATAATTAAAATTGTTTCGAAATAGTCGCTCAAGGAACATATGTATTAACTAAAGCACGGTATTTTTAGGAAAGTATTAAAAATTTAAACCAGCTCATTAAAAGACATATGCAAAACAATTGTATTCATGTAAAGTGGCGATGGATAAACTGTTTCTGTGATATACAAATCAATAATTAAAATTGTTTCGAAATAGTCGCTCAAGGAACACATGTATTAACTAAAGCACGGTATTTTTAGGAAATTATTAAAATTAAAACCAGCTCATTGAAAGACATATGCAAAACAATTGTATTCATGTAAGAGGCGATGGATAAACTGTTCCTGTGATATACAAATCAATAATTAAAATTGTTTAGAAATAGTCGCTCAAGGAACATATGTATTAACTAAAGCACGGTATTTTTAGGAAATTATTAAAATTAAAACCAGCTCATTGAAAGACATATGCAAAACAATTGTATTCATGTAAAGAGGCGATGGATAAACTGTTTCTGTGATATACAAATCAATAATTAAATTGTTTCGAAATAGTCGCTCAAGGAACATATGTATTAACTAAAGCACGGTATTTTTAGGAAATTATTAAAAATTAAAACCAGCTCATTGAAAGACATATGCAAAACAATTGTATTCATGTAAAGAGGCGATGGATAAACTGTTCCTGTGATATACAAATCAATAATTAAAATTGTTTAGAAATAGTCGCTCAAGGAACATATGTATTAACTAAAGCACGGTATTTTTAGGAAATTATTAAAAATTAAAACCAGCTCATTGAAAGACATATGCAAAACAATTGTATTCATGTAAAGAGGCGATGGATAAACTGTTCCTGTGATATACAAATCAATAATTAAAATTGTTTAGAAATAGTCGCTCAAGGAACATATGTATTAACTAAAGCACGGTATTTTTAGGAAATTATTAAAAATTAAAACCAGCTCATTGAAAGACATATGCAAAACAATTGTATTCATGTAAAGAGGCGATGGATAAACTGTTTCTGTGATATACAAATCAATAATTAAAATTGTTTAGAAATAGTCGCTCAAGGAACATATGTATTAACTAAAGCACGGTATTTTTAGGAAATTATTAAAAATTAAAACCAGCTCATTAAAGACATATGCAAAACAATTGTATTCATGTAAAGTGGCGATGGATAAACTGTTTCTGTGATATACAAATCAATAATTAAAATTGTTTCGAAATAGTCGCTCAAGGAACATATGTATTAACTAAAGCACGGTATTTTTAGGAATTATTAAAAATTAAAACCAGCTCATTGAAAGACATATGCAAAACAATTGTATTCATGTAAAGAGGCGATGGATAAACTGTTCCTGTGATATACAAATCAATAATTAAAATTGTTTAGAAATAGTCGCTCAAGGAACATATGTATTAACTAAAGCACGGTATTTTTAGGAAATTATTAAAAATTAAAACCAGCTCATTGAAAGACATATGCAAAACAATTGTATTCATGTAAAGAGGCGATGGATAAACTGTTTCTGTGATATACAAATCAATAATTAAAATTGTTTCGAAATAGTCGCTCAAGGAACATATGTATTAACTAAAGCACGGTATTTTTAGGAAATTATTAAAAATTTAAACCAGCTCATTAAAAGACATATGCAAAACAATTGTATTCATGTAAAGTGGCGATGGATGAACTGTTTCTGTGATATACAAATCAATAATTAAAATTGTTTCGAAATAGTCGCTCAAGGAACATATGTATTAACTAAAGCACGGTATTTTTAGGAAATTATTAAAAATTAAAACCAGCTCATTGAAAGACATATGCAAAACAATTGTATTCATGTAAAGAGGCGATGGATAAACTGTTCCTGTGATATACAAATCAATAATTAAAATTGTTTCGAAATAGTCGCTCAAGGAACATATGTAGTAACTAAAGCACGGCATTTTTAGGAAATTATTAAAAATTAAAACCAGCTCATTGAAAGACATATGCAAAACAATTGTATTCATGTAAAGAGGCGATGGATAAACTGTTTCTGTGATATACAAATCAATAATTAAAATTGTTTCGAAATAGTCGCTCAAGGAACATATGTATTAACTAAAGCACGGTATTTTTAGGAAAGTATTAAAAATTTAAACCAGCTCATTAAAAGACATATGCAAAACAATTGTATTCATGTAAAGTGGCGATGGATAAACTGTTTCTGTGATATACAAATCAATAATTAAAATTGTTTCGAAATAGTCGCTCAAGGAACATATGTATTAACTAAAGCACGGTATTTTTAGGAAATTATTAAAAATTAAAACCAGCTCATTGAAAGACATATGCAAAACAATTGTATTCATGTAAAGAGGCGATGGATAAACTGTTCCTGTGATATACAAATCAATAATTAAAATTGTTTCGAAATAGTCGCTCAAGGAACACATGTATTAACTAAAGCACGGCATTTTTAGGAAATTATTAAAAATTAAAACCAGCTCATTGAAAGACATATGCAAAACAATTGTATTCATGTAAAGAGGCGATGGATAAACTGTTTCTGTGATATACAAATCAATAATTGAAATTGTTTCGAAATAGTCGCTCAAGGAACATATGTATTAACTAAAGCACGGTATTTTTAGGAAATTATTAAAAATTAAAACCAGCTCATTGAAAGACATATGCAAAACAATTGTATTCATGTAAAGAGGCGATGGATAAACTGTTCCTGTGATATACAAATCAATAATTAAAATTGTTTAGAAATAGTCGCTCAAGGAACATATGTATTAACTAAAGCACGGTATTTTTAGGAAATTATTAAAAATTAAAACCAGCTCATTGAAAGACATATGCAAAACAATTGTATTCATGTAAAGAGGCGATGGATAAACTGTTTCTGTGATATACAAATCAATAATTAAAATTGTTTCGAAATAGTCGCTCAAGGAACATATGTATTAACTAAAGCACGGTATTTTTAGGAAATTATTAAAAATTTAAACCAGCTCATTAAAAGACATATGCAAAACAATTGTATTCATGTAAAGTGGCGATGGATAAACTGTTTCTGTGATATACAAATCAATAATTAAAATTGTTTTGAAATAGTCGCTCAAGGAACACATGTATTAACTAAAGCACGGTATTTTTAGGAAATTATTAAAAATTAAAACCAGCTCATTGAAAGACATATGCAAAACAATTGTATTCATGTAAAGAGGCGATGGATAAACTGTTCCTGTGATATACAAATCAAAAATTAAAATGGTTTAGAAATAGTCGCTCAAGGAACATATGTATTAACTAAAGCACGGTATTTTTAGGAAATTATTAAAAATTAAAACCAGCTCATTGAAAGACATATGCAAAACAATTGTATTCATGTAAAGAGGCGATGGATAAACTGTTTCTGTGATATACAAATCAATAATTAAAATTGTTTCGAAATAGTCGCTCAAGGAACATATGTATTAACTAAAGCACGGTATTTTTAGGAAAGTATTAAAAATTTAAACCAGCTCATTAAAAGACATATGCAAAACAATTGTATTCATGTAAAGTGGCGATGGATAAACTGTTTCTGTGATATACAAATCAATAATTAAAATTGTTTCGAAATAGTCGCTCAAGGAACATATGTATTAACTAAAGCACGGTATTTTTAGGAAAGTATTAAAAATTTAAACCAGCTCATTAAAAGACATATGCAAAACAATTGTATTCATGTAAAGTGGCGATGGATAAACTGTTTCTGTGATATACAAATCAATAATTAAAATTGTTTCGAAATAGTCGCTCAAGGAACATATGTATTAACTAAAGCGCGGTATTTTTAGGAAATTATTAAAAATTAAAACCAGCTCATTGAAAGACATATGCAAAACAATTGTATTCATGTAAAGAGGCGATGGATAAACTGTTTCTGTGATATACAAATCAATAATTAAAATTGTTTCGAAATAGTCGCTCAAGGAACATATGTATTAACTAAAGCACGGTATTTTTAGGAAATTATTAAAAATTTAAACCAGCTCATTAAAAGACATATGCAAAACAATTGTATTCATGTAAAGAGGCGATGGATAAACTGTTTCTGTGATATACAAATCAATAATTAAAATTGTTTCGAAATAGTCGCTCAAGGAACATATGTATTAACTAAAGCACGGTATTTTTAGGAAATTATTAAAAATTAAAACCAGCTCATTGAAAGACATATGCAAAACAATTGTATTCATGTAAAGTGGCGATGGATAAACTGTTTCTGTGATATACAAATCAATAATTAAAATTGTTTCGAAATAGTCGCTCAAGGAACACATGTATTAACTAAAGCACGGTATTTTTAGGAAATTATTAAAAATTAAAACCAGCTCATTGAAAGACATATGCAAAACAATTGTATTCATGTAAAGTGGCGATGGATAAACTGTTTCTGTGATATACAAATCAATAATTAAAATTGTTTCGAAATAGTCGCTCAAGGAACACATGTATTAACTAAAGCACGGTATTTTTAGGAAATTATTAAAAATTAAAACCAGCTCATTGAAAGACATATGCAAAACAATTGTATTCATGTAAAGAGGCGATGGATAAACTGTTTCTGTGATATACAAATCAATAATTAAAATTGTTTCGAAATAGTCGCTCAAGGAACATATGTATTAACTAAAGCACGGTATTTTTAGGAAAGTATTAAAAATTTAAACCAGCTCATTAAAAGACATATGCAAAACAATTGTATTCATGTAAAGTGGCGATGGATAAACTGTTTCTGTGATATACAAATCAATAATTAAAATTGTTTCGAAATAGTCGCTCAAGGAACACATGTATTAACTAAAGCACGGTATTTTTAGGAAATTATTAAAAATTAAAACCAGCTCATTGAAAGACATATGCAAAACAATTGTATTCATGTAAAGAGGCGATGGATAAACTGTTCCTGTGATATACAAATCAATAATTAAAATTGTTTAGAAATAGTCGCTCAAGGAACATATGTATTAACTAAAGCACGGTATTTTTAGGAAATTATTAAAAATTAAAACCAGCTCATTGAAAGACATATGCAAAACAATTGTATTCATGTAAAGAGGCGATGGATAAACTGTTTCTGTGATATACAAATCAATAATTAAAATTGTTTCGAAATAGTCGCTCAAGGAACATATGTATTAACTAAAGCACGGTATTTTTAGGAAATTATTAAAAATTAAAACCAGCTCATTGAAAGACATATGCAAAACAATTGTATTCATGTAAAGAGGCGATGGATAAACTGTTCCTGTGATATACAAATCAATAATTAAAATTGTTTAGAAATAGTCGCTCAAGGAACATATGTATTAACTAAAGCACGGTATTTTTAGGAAATTATTAAAAATTAAAACCAGCTCATTGAAAGACATATGCAAAACAATTGTATTCATGTAAAGAGGCGATGGATAAACTGTTCCTGTGATATACAAATCAATAATTAAAATTGTTTAGAAATAGTCGCTCAAGGAACATATGTATTAACTAAAGCACGGTATTTTTAGGAAATTATTAAAAATTAAAACCAGCTCATTGAAAGACATATGCAAAACAATTGTATTCATGTAAAGAGGCGATGGATAAACTGTTTCTGTGATATACAAATCAATAATTAAAATTGTTTCGAAATAGTCGCTCAAGGAACATATGTATTAACTAATGCACGGTATTTTTAGGAAATTATTAAAAATTAAAACCAGCTCATTAAAAGACATATGCAAAACAATTGTATTCATGTAAAGTGGCGTTGGATAAACTGTTTCTGTGATATACAAATCAATAATTAAAATTGTTTCGAAATAGTCGCTCAAGGAACATATGTATTAACTAAAGCACGGTATTTTTAGGAAATTATTAAAAATTAAAACCAGCTCATTGAAAGACATATGCAAAACAATTGTATTCATGTAAATAGGCGATGGATAAACTGTTCCTGTGATATACAAATCAATAATTAAAATTGTTTAGAAATAGTCGCTCAAGGAACATATGTATTAACTAAAGCACGGTATTTTTAGGAAATTATTAAAAATTAAAACCAGCTCATTGAAAGACATATGCAAAACAATTGTATTCATGTAAAGAGGCGATGGATAAACTGTTTCTGTGATATACAAATTAATAATTAAAATTGTTTCGAAATAGTCGCTCAAGGAACATATGTATTAACTAAAGCACGGTATTTTTAGGAAATTATTAAAAATTTAAACCAGCTCATTAAAAGACATATGCAAAACAATTGTATTCATGTAAAGTGGCGATGGATAAACTGTTTCTGTGATATACAAATCAATAATTAAAATTGTTTCGAAATAGTCGCTCAAGGAACATATGTATTAACTAAAGCACGGTATTTTTAGGAAATTATTAAAAATTAAAACCAGCTCATTGAAAGACATATGCAAAACAATTGTATTCATGTAAAGAGGCGATGGATAAACTGTTCCTGTGATATACAAATCAATAATTAAAATTGTTTCGAAATAGTCGCTCAAGGAACACATGTATTAACTAAAGCACGGCATTTTTAGGAAATTATTAAAAATTAAAACCAGCTCATTGAAAGACATATGCAAAACAATTGTATTCATGTAAAGAGGCGATGGATAAACTGTTTCTGTGATATACAAATCAATAATTAAAATTGTTTCGAAATAGTCGCTCAAGGAACATATGTATTAACTAAAGCACGGTATTTTTAGGAAATTATTAAAAATTTAAACCAGCTCATTAAAAGACATATGCAAAACAATTGTATTCATGTAAAGTGGCGATGGATAAACTGTTTCTGTGATATACAAATCAATAATTAAAATTGTTTCGAAATAGTCGCTCAAGGAACATATGTATTAACTAAAGCACGGTATTTTTAGGAAATTATTAAAAATTAAAACCAGCTCATTGAAAGACATATGCAAAACAATTGTATTCATGTAAAGAGGCGATGGATAAACTGTTCCTGTGATATACAAATCAATAATTAAAATTGTTTCGAAATAGTCGCTCAAGGAACACATGTATTAACTAAAGCACGGCATTTTTAGGAAATTATTAAAAATTAAAACCAGCTCATTGAAAGACATATGCAAAACAATTGTATTCATGTAAAGAGGCGATGGATAAACTGTTTCTGTGATATACAAATCAATAATTGAAATTGTTTCGAAATAGTCGCTCAAGGAACATATGTATTAACTAAAGCACGGTATTTTTAGGAAATTATTAAAAATTAAAACCAGCTCATTGAAAGACATATGCAAAACAATTGTATTCATGTAAAGAGGCGATGGATAAACTGTTCCTGTGATATACAAATCAATAATTAAAATTGTTTAGAAATAGTCGCTCAAGGAACATATGTATTAACTAAAGCACGGTATTTTTAGGAAATTATTAAAAATTAAAACCAGCTCATTGAAAGACATATGCAAAACAATTGTATTCATGTAAAGAGGCGATGGATAAACTGTTTCTGTGATATACAAATCAATAATTAAAATTGTTTCGAAATAGTCGCTCAAGGAACATATGTATTAACTAAAGCACGGTATTTTTAGGAAATTATAAAAAATTTAAACCAGCTCATTAAAAGACATATGCAAAACAATTGTATTCATGTAAAGTGGCGATGGATAAACTGTTTCTGTGATATACAAATCAATAATTAAAATTGTTTCGAAATAGTCGCTCAAGGAACACATGTATTAACTAAAGCACGGTATTTTTAGGAAATTATTAAAAATTAAAACCAGCTCATTGAAAGACATATGCAAAACAATTGTATTCATGTAAAGAGGCGATGGATAAACTGTTCCTGTGATATACAAATCAATAATTAAAATTGTTCAGAAATAGTCGCTCAAGGAACATATGTATTAACTAAAGCACGGTATTTTTAGGAAATTATTAAAAATTAAAACCAGCTCATTGAAAGACATATGCAAAACAATTGTATTCATGTAAAGAGGCGATGGATAAACTGTTTCTGTGATATACAAATCAATAATTAAAATTGTTTCGAAATAGTCGCTCAAGGAACATATGTATTAACTAAAGCACGGTATTTTTAGGAAAGTATTAAAAATTTAAACCAGCTCATTAAAAGACATATGCAAAACAATTGTATTCATGTAAAGTGGCGATGGATAAACTTTTTCTGTGATATACAAATCAATAATTAAAATTGTTTCGAAATAGTCGCTCAAGGAACATATGTAAATAACTAAAGCGCGGTATTTTTAGGAAATTATTAAAAATTAAAACCAGCTCATTGAAAGACATATGCAAAACAATTGTATTCATGTAAAGAGGCGATGGATAAACTGTTTCTGTGATATACAAATCAATAATTAAAATTGTTTCGAAATAGTCGCTCAAGGAACATATGTATTAACTAAAGCACGGTATTTTTAGGAAAGTATTAAAAATTTAAACCAGCTCATTAAAAGACATATGCAAAACAATTGTATTCATGTAAAGTGGCGATGGATAAACTGTTTCTGTGATATACAAATCAATAATTAAAATTGTTTCGAAATAGTCGCTCAAGGAACATATGTATTAACTAAAGCACGGTATTTTTAGGAAAGTATTAAAAATTTAAACCAGCTCATTAAAAGACATATGCAAAACAATTGTATTCATGTAAAGTGGCGATGGATAAACTGTTTCTGTGATATACAAATCAATAATTAAAATTGTTTCGAAATAGTCGCTCAAGGAACATATGTATTAACTAAAGCGCGGTATTTTTAGGAAATTATTAAAAATTAAAACCAGCTCATTGAAAGACATATGCAAAACAATTGTATTCATGTAAAGAGGCGATGGATAAACTGTTTCTGTGATATACAAATCAATAATTAAAATTGTTTCGAAATAGTCGCTCAAGGAACATATGTATTAACTAAAGCACGGTATTTTTAGGAAATTATTAAAAATTTAAACCAGCTCATTAAAAGACATATGCAAAACAATTGTATTCATGTAAAGAGGCGATGGATAAACTGTTTCTGTGATATACAAATCAATAATTAAAATTGTTTCGAAATAGTCGCTCAAGGAACATATGTATTAACTAAAGCACGGTATTTTTAGGAAATTAATAAAAATTAAAACCAGCTCATTGAAAGACATATGCAAAACAATTGTATTCATGTAAAGTGGCGATGGATAAACTGTTTCTGTGATATACAAATCAATAATTAAAATTGTTTAGAAATAGTCGCTCAAGGAACATATGTATTAACTAAAGCACGGTATTTTTAGGAAATTATTAAAAATTAAAACCAGCTCATTGAAAGACATATGCAAAACAATTGTATTCATGTAAAGTGGCGATGGATAAACTGTTTCTGTGATATACAAATCAATAATTAAAATTGTTTCGAAATAGTCGCTCAAGGAACACATGTATTAACTAAAGCACGGTATTTTTAGGAAATTATTAAAAATTAAAACCAGCTCATTGAAAGACATATGCAAAACAATTGTATTCATGTAAAGAGGCGATGGATAAACTGTTTCTGTGATATACAAATCAATAATTAAAATTGTTTCGAAATAGTCGCTCAAGGAACATATGTATTAACTAAAGCACGGTATTTTTAGGAAAGTATTAAAAATTTAAACCAGCTCATTAAAAGACATATGCAAAACAATTGTATTCATGTAAAGTGGCGATGGATAAACTGTTTCTGTGATATACAAATCAATAATTAAAATTGTTTCGAAATAGTCGCTCAAGGAACACATGTATTAACTAAAGCACGGTATTTTTAGGAAATTATTAAAAATTAAAACCAGCTCATTGAAAGACATATGCAAAACAATTGTATTCATGTAAAGAGGCGATGGATAAACTGTTCCTGTGATATACAAATCAATAATTAAAATTGTTTAGAAATAGTCGCTCAAGGAACATATGTATTAACTAAAGCACGGTATTTTTAGGAAATTATTAAAAATTAAAACCAGCTCATTGAAAGACATATGCAAAACAATTGTATTCATGTAAAGAGGCGATGGATAAACTGTTCCTGTGATATACAAATCAATAATTAAAATTGTTTAGAAATAGTCGCTCAAGGAACATATGTATTAACTAAAGCACGGTATTTTTAGGAAATTATTAAAAATTAAAACCAGCTCATTGAAAGACATATGCAAAACAATTGTATTCATGTAAAGAGGCGATGGATAAACTGTTTCTGTGATATACAAATCAATAATTAAAATTGTTTCGAAATAGTCGCTCAAGGAACATATGTATTAACTAAAGCACGGTATTTTTAGGAAATTATTAAAAATTAAAACCAGCTCATTAAAAGACATATGCAAAACAATTGTATTTATGTAAAGTGGCGATGGATAAACTGTTTCTGTCATATACAAATCAATAATTAAAATTGTTTCGAAATAGTCGCTCAAGGAACATATGTATTAACTAAAGCACGGTATTTTTAGGAAATTATTAAAAATTAAAACCAGCTCATTGAAAGACATATGCAAAACAATTGTATTCATGTAGAGGCGATGGATAAACTGTTCCTGTGATATACAAATCAATAATTAAAATTGTTTAGAAATAGTCGCTCAAGGAACATATGTATTAACTAAAGCACGGTATTTTTAGGAAATTATTAAAAATTAAAACCAGCTCATTGAAAGACATATGCAAAACAATTGTATTCATGTAAAGAGGCGATGGATAAACTGTTTCTGTGATATACAAATCAATAATTAAAATTGTTTCGAAATAGTCGCTCATAGAACATATGTATTAACTAAAGCACGGTATTTTTAGGAAATTATTAAAAATTTAAACCAGCTCATTAAAAGACATATGCAAAACAATTGTATTCATGTAAAGTGGCGATGGATAAACTGTTTCTGTGATATACAAATCAATAATTAAAATTGTTTCGAAATAGTCGCTCAAGGAACATATGTATTAACTAAAGCACGGTATTTTTAGGAAATTATTAAAAATTAAAACCAGCTCATTGAAAGACATATGCAAAACAATTGTATTCATGTAAAGAGGCGATGGATAAACTGTTCCTGTGATATACAAATCAATAATTAAAATTGTTTCGAAATAGTCGCTCAAGGAACACATGTATTAACTAAAGCACGGCATTTTTAGGAAATTATTAAAAATTAAAACCAGCTCATTGAAAGACATATGCAAAACAATTGTATTCATGTAAAGAGGCGATGGATAAACTGTTTCTGTGATATACAAATCAATAATTAAAATTGTTTCGAAATAGTCGCTCAAGGAACATATGTATTAACTAAAGCACGGTATTTTTAGGAAATTATTAAAAATTAAAACCAGCTCATTGAAAGACATATGCAAAACAATTGTATTCATGTAAAGAGGCGATGGATAAACTGTTTCTGTGATATACAAATCAATAATTAAAATTGTTTCGAAATAGTCGCTCAAGGAACATATGTATTAACTAAAGCACGGTATTTTTAGGAAATTATTAAAAATTAAAACCAGCTCATTAAAAGACATATGCAAAACAATTGTATTTATGTAAAGTGGCGATGGATAAACTGTTTCTGTCATATACAAATCAATAATTAAAATTGTTTCGAAATAGTCGCTCAAGGAACATATGTATTAACTAAAGCACGGTATTTTTAGGAAATTATTAAAAATTAAAACCAGCTCATTGAAAGACATATGCAAAACAATTGTATTCATGTAGAGGCGATGGATAAACTGTTCCTGTGATATACAAATCAATAATTAAAATTGTTTAGAAATAGTCGCTCAAGGAACATATGTATTAACTAAAGCACGGTATTTTTAGGAAATTATTAAAAATTAAAACCAGCTCATTGAAAGACATATGCAAAACAATTGTATTCATGTAAAGAGGCGATGGATAAACTGTTTCTGTGATATACAAATCAATAATTAAAATTGTTTCGAAATAGTCGCTCATAGAACATATGTATTAACTAAAGCACGGTATTTTTAGGAAATTATTAAAAATTTAAACCAGCTCATTAAAAGACATATGCAAAACAATTGTATTCATGTAAAGTGGCGATGGATAAACTGTTTCTGTGATATACAAATCAATAATTAAAATTGTTTCGAAATAGTCGCTCAAGGAACACATGTATTAACTAAAGCACGGTATTTTTAGGAAATTATTAAAAATTAAAACCAGCTCATTGAAAGACATATGCAAAACAATTGTATTCATGTAAAGAGGCGATGGATAAACTGTTCCTGTGATATACAAATCAATAATTAAAATTGTTTAGAAATAGTCGCTCAAGGAACATATGTATTAACTAAAGCACGGTATTTTTAGGAAATTATTAAAAATTAAAACCAGCTCATTGAAAGACATATGCAAAACAATTGTATTCATGTAAAGAGGCGATGGATAAACTGTTCCTGTGATATACAAATCAATAATTAAAATTGTTTAGAAATAGTCGCTCAAGGAACATATGTATTAACTAAAGCACGGTATTTTTAGGAAATTATTAAAAATTAAAACCAGCTCATTGAAAGACATATGCAAAACAATTGTATTCATGTAAAGAGGCGATGGATAAACTGTTTCTGTGATATACAAATCAATAATTAAAATTGTTTCGAAATAGTCGCTCAAGGAACATATGTATTAACTAAAGCACGGTATTTTTAGGAAATTATTAAAAATTAAAACCAGCTCATTAAAAGACATATGCAAAACAATTGTATTTATGTAAAGTGGCGATGGATAAACTGTTTCTGTCATATACAAATCAATAATTAAAATTGTTTCGAAATAGTCGCTCAAGGAACATATGTATTAACTAAAGCACGGTATTTTTAGGAAATTATTAAAAATTAAAACCAGCTCATTGAAAGACATATGCAAAACAATTGTATTCATGTAGAGGCGATGGATAAACTGTTCCTGTGATATACAAATCAATAATTAAAATTGTTTAGAAATAGTCGCTCAAGGAACATATGTATTAACTAAAGCACGGTATTTTTAGGAAATTATTAAAAATTAAAACCAGCTCATTGAAAGACATATGCAAAACAATTGTATTCATGTAAAGAGGCGATGGATAAACTGTTTCTGTGATATACAAATCAATAATTAAAATTGTTTCGAAATAGTCGCTCATAGAACATATGTATTAACTAAAGCACGGTATTTTTAGGAAATTATTAAAAATTTAAACCAGCTCATTAAAAGACATATGCAAAACAATTGTATTCATGTAAAGTGGCGATGGATAAACTGTTTCTGTGATATACAAATCAATAATTAAAATTGTTTCGAAATAGTCGCTCAAGGAACATATGTATTAACTAAAGCACGGTATTTTTAGGAAATTATTAAAAATTAAAACCAGCTCATTGAAAGACATATGCAAAACAATTGTATTCATGTAAAGAGGCGATGGATAAACTGTTCCTGTGATATACAAATCAATAATTAAAATTGTTTCGAAATAGTCGCTCAAGGAACACATGTATTAACTAAAGCACGGCATTTTTAGGAAATTATTAAAAATTAAAACCAGCTCATTGAAAGACATATGCAAAACAATTGTATTCATGTAAAGAGGCGATGGATAAACTGTTTCTGTGATATACAAATCAATAATTAAAATTGTTTCGAAATAGTCGCTCAAGGAACATATGTATTAACTAAAGCACGGTATTTTTAGGAAATTATTAAAAATTAAAACCAGCTCATTGAAAGACATATGCAAAACAATTGTATTCATGTAAAGAGGCGATGGATAAACTGTTTCTGTGATATACAAATCAATAATTAAAATTGTTTCGAAATAGTCGCTCAAGGAACATATGTATTAACTAAAGCACGGTATTTTTAGGAAATTATTAAAAATTAAAACCAGCTCATTAAAAGACATATGCAAAACAATTGTATTTATGTAAAGTGGCGATGGATAAACTGTTTCTGTCATATACAAATCAATAATTAAAATTGTTTCGAAATAGTCGCTCAAGGAACATATGTATTAACTAAAGCACGGTATTTTTAGGAAATTATTAAAAATTAAAACCAGCTCATTGAAAGACATATGCAAAACAATTGTATTCATGTAGAGGCGATGGATAAACTGTTCCTGTGATATACAAATCAATAATTAAAATTGTTTAGAAATAGTCGCTCAAGGAACATATGTATTAACTAAAGCACGGTATTTTTAGGAAATTATTAAAAATTAAAACCAGCTCATTGAAAGACATATGCAAAACAATTGTATTCATGTAAAGAGGCGATGGATAAACTGTTTCTGTGATATACAAATCAATAATTAAAATTGTTTCGAAATAGTCGCTCATAGAACATATGTATTAACTAAAGCACGGTATTTTTAGGAAATTATTAAAAATTTAAACCAGCTCATTAAAAGACATATGCAAAACAATTGTATTCATGTAAAGTGGCGATGGATAAACTGTTTCTGTGATATACAAATCAATAATTAAAATTGTTTCGAAATAGTCGCTCAAGGAACATATGTATTAACTAAAGCACGGTATTTTTAGGAAATTATTAAAAATTAAAACCAGCTCATTGAAAGACATATGCAAAACAATTGTATTCATGTAAAGAGGCGATGGATAAACTGTTCCTGTGATATACAAATCAATAATTAAAATTGTTTCGAAATAGTCGCTCAAGGAACACATGTATTAACTAAAGCACGGCATTTTTAGGAAATTATTAAAAATTAAAACCAGCTCATTGAAAGACATATGCAAAACAATTGTATTCATGTAAAGAGGCGATGGATAAACTGTTTCTGTGATATACAAATCAATAATTAAAATTGTTTCGAAATAGTCGCTCAAGGAACATATGTATTAACTAAAGCACGGTATTTTTAGGAAATTATTAAAAATTAAAACCAGCTCATTGAAAGACATATGCAAAACAATTGTATTCATGTAAAGAGGCGATGGATAAACTGTTCCTGTGATATACAAATCAATAATTAAAATTGTTTAGAAATAGTCGCTCAAGGAACATATGTATTAACTAAAGCACGGTATTTTTAGGAAATTATTAAAAATTAAAACCAGCTCATTGAAAGACATATGCAAAACAATTGTATTCATGTAAAGAGGCGATGGATAAACTGTTTCTGTGATATACAAATCAATAATTAAAATTGTTTCGAAATAGTCGCTCAAGGAACATATGTATTAACTAAAGCACGGTATTTTTAGGAAATTATTAAAAATTTAAACCAGCTCATTAAAAGACATATGCAAAACAATTGTATTCATGTAAAGAGGCGATGGATAAACTGTTTCTGTGATATACAAATCAATAATTAAAATTGTTTCGAAATAGTCGCTCAAGGAACATATGTATTAACTAAAGCACGGTATTTTTAGGAAAGTATTAAAAATTTAAACCAGCTCATTAAAAGACATATGCAAAACAATTGCATTCATGTAAAGTGGCGATGGATAAACTGTTTCTGTGATATACAAATCAATAATTAAAATTGTTTTGAAATAGTCGCTCAAGGAACATATGTATTAACTAAAGCGCGGTATTTTTAGGAAATCATTAAAAATTAAAACCAGCTCATTGAAAGACATATGCAAAACAATTGTATTCATGTAAAGAGGCGATGGATAAACTGTTCCTGTGATATACAAATCAATAATTAAAATTGTTTAGAAATAGTCGCTCAAGGAACATATGTATTAACTAAAGCACGGTATTTTTAGGAAATTATTAAAAATTAAAACCAGCTCATTGAAAGACATATGCAAAACAATTGTATTCATGTAAAGAGGCGATGGATAAACTGTTTCTGTGATATACAAATCAATAATTAAAATGGTTTCGAAATAGTCGCTCAAGGAACATATGTATTAACTAAATCACGGTATTTTTAGGAAATTATTAAAAATTTAAACCAGCTCATTAAAAGACATATGCAAAACAATTGTATTCATGTAAAGTGGCGATGGATAAACTGTTTCTGTGATATACAAATCAATAATTAAAATGGTTTCGAAATAGTCGCTCAAGGAACATATGTATTAACTAAAGCACGGTATTTTTAGGAAATTATTAAAAATTAAAACCAGCTCATTGAAAGACATATGCAAAACAATTGTATTCATGTAAAGAGGCGATGGATAAACTGTTCCTGTGATATACAAATCAATAATTAAAATTGTTTAGAAATAGTCGCTCAAGGAACATATGTATTAACTAAAGCACGGTATTTTTAGGAAATTATTAAAAATTAAAACCAGCTCATTGAAAGACATATGCAAAACAATTGTATTCATGTAAAGAGGCGATGGATAAACTGTTCCTGTGATATACAAATCAATAATTAAAATTGTTTAGAAATAGTCGCTCAAGGAACATATGTATTAACTAAAGCACGGTATTTTTAGGAAATTATTAAAAATTAAAACCAGCTCATTGAAAGACATATGCAAAACAATTGTATTCATGTAAAGAGGCGATGGATAAACTGTTTCTGTGATATACAAATCAATAATTGAAATTGTTTCGAAATAGTCGCTCAAGGAACATATGTATTAACTAAAGCACGGTATTTTTAGGAAATTATTAAAAATTAAAACCAGCTCATTGAAAGACATATGCAAAACAATTGTATTCATGTAAAGAGGCGATGGATAAACTGTTCCTGTGATATACAAATCAATAATTAAAATTGTTTAGAAATAGTCGCTCAAGGAACATATGTATTAACTAAAGCACGGTATTTTTAGGAAATTATTAAAAATTAAAACCAGCTCATTGAAAGACATATGCAAAACAATTGTATTCATGTAAAGAGGCGATGGATAAACTGTTTCTGTGATATACAAATCAATAATTAAAATTGTTTCGAAATAGTCGCTCAAGGAACATATGTATTAACTAAAGCACGGTATTTTTAGGAAATTATTAAAAATTTAAACCAGCTCATTAAAAGACATATGCAAAACAATTGTATTCATGTAAAGTGGCGATGGATAAACTGTTTCTGTGATATACAAATCAATAATTAAAATTGTTTCGAAATAGTCGCTCAAGGAACATATGTATTAACTAAAGCACGGTATTTTTAGGAAATTATTAAAAATTAAAACCAGCTCATTGAAAGACATATGCAAAACAATTGTATTCATGTAAAGAGGCGATGGATAAACTGTTCCTGTCATATAGAAATCAATAATTAAAATTGTTTCGAAATATTCGCTCTAGGAACATATGTATTAACTAAAGCACGGTATTTTTAGGAAATTATTAAAAATTAAAACCAGCTCATTGAAAGACATATGCAAAACAATTGTATTCATGTAAAGAGGCGATGGATAAACTGTTCCTGTGATATACAAATCAATAATTAAAATTGTTTAGAAATAGTCGCTCAAGGAACATATGTATTAACTAAAGCACGGTATTTTTAGGAAATTATTAAAAGTTTAAACCAGCTCATTAAAAGACATATGCAAAACAATTGTATTCATGTAAAGTGGCGATGGATAAACTGTTTCTGTGATATACAAATCAATAATTAAAATTGTTTCGAAATAGTCGCTCAAGGAACATATGTATTAACTAAAGCACGGTATTTTTAGGAAATTATTAAAAATTAAAACCAGCTCATTGAAAGACATATGCAAAACAATTGTATTCATGTAAAGAGGCGATGGATAAACTGTTCCTGTGATATACAAATCAATAATTAAAATTGTTTAGAAATAGTCGCTCAAGGAACACATGTATTAACTAAAGCACGGCATTTTTAGGAAATTATTAAAAATTAAAACCAGCTCATTGAAAGACATATGCAAAACAATTGTATTCATGTAAAGAGGCGATGGATAAACTGTTCCTGTGATATACAAATCAATAATTAAAATTGTTTAGAAATAGTCGCTCAAGGAACATATGTATTAACTAAAGCACGGTATTTTTAGGAAATTATTAAAAATTAAAACCAGCTCATTGAAAGACATATGCAAAACAATTGTATTCATGTAAAGAGGCGATGGATAAACTGTTTCTGTGATATACAAATCAATAATTGAAATTGTTTCGAAATAGTCGCTCAAGGAACATATGTATTAACTAAAGCACGGTATTTTTAGGAAATTATTAAAAATTAAAACCAGCTCATTGAAAGACATATGCAAAACAATTGTATTCATGTAAAGAGGCGATGGATAAACTGTTCCTGTGATATACAAATCAATAATTAAAATTGTTTAGAAATAGTCGCTCAAGGAACATATGTATTAACTAAAGCACGGTATTTTTAGGAAATTATTAAAAATTAAAACCAGCTCATTGAAAGACATATGCAAAACAATTGTATTCATGTAAAGAGGCGATGGATAAACTGTTTCTGTGATATACAAATCAATAATTGAAATTGTTTCGAAATAGTCGCTCAAGGAACATATGTATTAACTAAAGCACGGTATTTTTAGGAAATTATTAAAAATTAAAACCAGCTCATTGAAAGACATATGCAAAACAATTGTATTCATGTAAAGAGGCGATGGATAAACTGTTTCTGTGATATACAAATCAATAATTGAAATTGTTTCGAAATAGTCGCTCAAGGAACATATGTATTAACTAAAGCACGGTATTTTTAGGAAATTATTAAAAATTAAAACCAGCTCATTGAAAGACATATGCAAAACAATTGTATTCATGTAAAGAGGCGATGGATAAACTGTTCCTGTGATATACAAATCAATAATTAAAATTGTGTAGAAATAGTCGCTCAAGGAACATATGTATTAACTAAAGCACGGTATTTTTAGGAAATTATTAAAAATTAAAACCAGCTCATTGAAAGACATATGCAAAACAATTGTATTCATGTAAAGAGGCGATGGATAAACTGTTCCTGTGATATACAAATCAATAATTAAAATTGTTTAGAAATAGTCGCTCAAGGAACATATGTATTAACTAAAGCACGGTATTTTTAGGAAATTATTAAAAATTAAAACCAGCTCATTGAAAGACATATGCAAAACAATTGTATTCATGTAAAGAGGCGATGGATAAACTGTTTCTGTGATATACAAATCAATAATTGAAATTGTTTCGAAATAGTCGCTCAAGGAACATATGTATTAACTAAAGCACGGTATTTTTAGGAAATTATTAAAAATTAAAACCAGCTCATTGAAAGACATATGCAAAACAATTGTATTCATGTAAAGAGGCGATTGATAAACTGTTCCTGTGATATACAAATCAATAATTGAAATTGTTTCGAAATAGTCGCTCAAGGAACATATGTATTAACTAAAGCACGGTATTTTTAGGAAATTATTAAAAATTAAAACCAGCTCATTGAAAGACATATGCAAAACAATTGTATTCATGTAAAGAGGCGATTGATAAACTGTTCCTGTGATATACAAATCAATAATTAAAATTGTTTCGAAATAGTCGCTCAAGGAACACATGTATTAACTAAAGCACGGCATTTTTAGGAAATCATTAAAAATTAAAACCAGCTCATTGAAAGACATATGCAAAACAATTGTATTCATGTAAAGAGGCGATGGATAAACTGTTCCTGTGATATACAAATCAATAATTAAAATTGTTTCGAAATAGTCGCTCAAGGAACATATGTATTAACTAAAGCACGGTATTTTTAGGAAATTATTAAAAATTAAAACCAGCTCATTGAAAGACATATGCAAAACAATTGTATTCATGTAAAGAGGCGATGGATAAACTGTTTCTGTGATATACAAATCAATAATTGAAATTGTTTCGAAATAGTCGCTCAAGGAACATATGTATTAACTAAAGCACGGTATTTTTAGGAAATTATTAAAAATTAAAACCAGCTCATTGAAAGACATATGCAAAACAATTGTATTCATGTAAAGAGGCGATGGATAAACTGTTCCTGTGATATACAAATCAATAATTAAATTTTTTTCGAAATAGTCGCTCAAGGAACATATGTATTAACTAAAGCACGGTATTTTTAGGAAATTATTAAAAATTAAAACCAGCTCATTGAAAGACATATGCAAAACAATTGTATTCATGTAAAGAGGCGATGGATAAACTGTTCCTGTGATATACAAATCAATAATTAAATTTTTTCGAAATAGTCGCTCAAGGAACATATGTATTAACTAAAGCACGGTATTTTTAGGAAATTATTAAAAATTTTAACCAGCTCATTAAAAGACATATGCAAAACAATTGTATTCATGTAAAGAGGCGATGGATAAACTGTTCCTGTGATATACAAATCAATAATTAAAATTGTGTAGAAATAGTCGCTCAAGGAACACATGTATTAACTAAAGCACGGTATTTTTAGGAAATTATTAAAAATTAAAACCAGCTCATTGAAAGACATATGCAAAACAATTGTATTCATGTAAAGAGGCGATGGATAAACTGTTCCTGTGATATACAAATCAATAATTAAAATTGTTTAGAAATAGTCGCTCAAGGAACATATGTATTAACTAAAGCACGGTATTTTTAGGAAATTATTAAAAATTAAAACCAGCTCATTGAAAGACATATGCAAAACAATTGTATTCATGTAAAGAGGCGATGGATAAACTGTTTCTGTGATATACAAATCAATAATTGAAATTGTTTCGAAATAGTCGCTCAAGGAACATATGTATTAACTAAAGCACGGTATTTTTAGGAAATTATTAAAAACTAAAACCAGCTCATTGAAAGACATATGCAAAACAATTGTA
>CANTFG010000298.1:0-44392 GCA_947652605.1 Elmis aenea | reverse complement strand
GTATGATAAGATGATTACCTACTAAATCCTATAAACCATTTTTTTGTATGTTTATAATACGACACTCGGTTCTACCAAAATGTCTGCTTCCACGCATTTTGCAAACATTGTGTTTTATACATTGTGCACAATGTTTAATGTAAGTAAGTGTTTATGGTGTGTTAACTAAAATATAAATACACAGAAAATATTTCAAATTGGGGCCGTAGTAACTTTAATTGAACATTTATAAAAATATTTCTAGTGATAACTAAAATGTATGTAATAATAATTCAAAAACAAAATTTAACAGCCGATTACAATAAATGTTCAACATGACGACCATCCTCTTAAATACACATTGTGATCATCTTTTCAAGTGAACGCCTTACATTACGCAATATATTAGGAGTGATTGCTGATTGTCTCAAAAGTTTTTGAATTATTATTACATACATTTTAGTTATCACTAGAAATATTTATAAATGTTCAATTAAAGTTACTACGGTCCCAATTTAAAATATTTTCTGTGTATTTGTATTTTGTATTTTAGTTAACACACCATAAACACTTACTTACATTAAACATTGTGCACACTATTTAAAACACACTGTTTAAAACACAGTTTTCAAAATGCGTGGAACCAGAATTTAAGCAAAGACATTTTGGTAGAACCGAGTGTCGTATTATAAACATACAAAAAAATGGTTTATAGGATTTAGTAGGTAAATCATCTTATCATACTGGTCCAATAAATAAATGCATAAATAATTGTAAGAAATCTCGATTTAAACGTGAGATTGCTCTTCACTATAAAAAAATGTCAAAAATGCGTAGGCAAAAGATAAAACTAAACCTTTCTTGTTCTTTCGTTCAATTGTTTCAAATTACCTTCATAGCCTACTCGAAAATATTACTTTGACCTAATAATTAACAATAAAATCGCGATATCTCGGAAAATATCAATTTTAGGTATAAAACAGTATTAATGTTTTCGAAAGAGAATTAAATTTTCTATAAGACGGTGTAAAAAAATATAGGGGGTTGTATTTAAAAAAA
This sequence comes from Elmis aenea, assembly GCA_947652605.1. Classification (NCBI taxonomy): domain Eukaryota; kingdom Metazoa; phylum Arthropoda; class Insecta; order Coleoptera; family Elmidae; genus Elmis; species Elmis aenea. Next base: position 43,354 of record CANTFG010000298.1, on the reverse strand, counting down.
ATGAGTTATCGATGTTTAAAGTTTCACAAGTTTGACCAAGCGTAAAAAACGCCCTGTATAATATTTTAAAAATGTAGGTGGTGCAAAGTGTTACATAATCTATTGTCAATCTTATCTCCAAGCGAATTTCTTGAGACTTCTCAAAGTTTTTAAATGTTGAAAATTTTTGAAAATACTGTATTTTCATGAAAATGCGATTTTCACGAGAACGGTTGACTTTAGACCCATATGACCTTTAACATTTTTTAAATTAAATTTAAAGAGAAATCCAAAAATGTAAAAATATACAGGGTGTTCCATAAGAAAAAGTATAACTTTGATATGGCACTCTTTTTTGGAGCACCCTGTATATTTGAAAATATTTTTAAAATGTAGCCCTTATTGACTTACATAATCTAACAGTGACAGAAATTGGAAAATATAAAGCGTTTCGCCATAAAACTCCGACGCGTTCGTCGTGACTCACCCTGTAGAGTGCCATGAATTTAAACAATATTGAAACAAATGAATGTTTTTATTGGTAAGTGCGTAAAAATATCTACAACTTTATCCCAAAAAATATTTTTGTACCATCAAGTATAACCGAGTTATTAACGATTTAAAAAAAAAAAATTGATTTTTGTTTATTATCTAGCGTGCCATGGAACTGGTTTAACACATTTAAGCATCACTGAATAGGTCCCAGAAAGGGGAAAAAATTTGTCTAATTTAAAGTTCTTTGTAGCTCTTACCGTTTACGAGACCCCAATAGCGGTCTATGTGGACCACCCTGTACAAAACAAACTATAAAATGTTTACAAAGAAAAAGTTCACACTAAATTAAAAACACATTGTTTATCATGTCCTTTTTTTTCCAAAAACGAACCCACAGAGCTTTTATAATAAACTGTCCATATCAGTGGCGTACGCAGAAAAATATTCGGGGGGATATTGTTTTCATTTGCAAAAATAATACTGACTAATATCAAACAGGGCATGGCAATGGTGTAATAAAAAAATGATCTAGGGGGGCTAGACATAAAAAGTGAGTTGTAAGAAAGAGTTGAGTGGGGTCCAGGGTCAAACGTACCCAAAAATAGCATTTATGAGTAAAATATACAAACATATAATATATTTTATATGTATGGAAGAGCAGTCTGTCGCGCAATATTAAAATGCGGTAATTATAATTTTAGTTCTTTTAACATTTTCAAAGTTTCGGGGGGGATGAATCCCCCTAATCCTCCCTTTTTTACGCCACTGGTCCATATCAGTCAAGCACATAATTGTCAATTTTTTTGTGTATTGGTAAATGTATTACCTATTTTTTAATAAACAATTTGTAATAAATAAGGTTGCAAGTGATGTAGGAATGAGTTTTAAAACCGGTCCAGCATTTCAACAATAGATACTTTGTAAACAGTGATTTTAAACTAATATTTAATCTAATAAATAAAAAAAGAATCACTTAAATTTAATAATCAAACCAATAATAAAACAATATGGTTTAGTTCTTGTTTTCAGCAAGGCAGTGTTACTAATACGGCCAGGGGGCCAGGTGAATAAACTATATTTTGCTTATATTTATTTTTCTCTTCAAAATATCACGTTTGTTTTAAAGTGGGTCAAGACTTCCTAAAAACTCTTCATAGCGGTTTCCAAAATTACTTCTAGTCGTTTTTATCCGGTAATGCAGCAAAAGCTAGCGTTGCGAAACAATGAACCTCCAAATTACTTTAAAATAGTAACAAGTCATTAGTGTTTCTTTCGTGTTGACGCTGAGAATGTTGCTTAATATAACGATACAAAACTAGAGATTTTATTGTTCAAGACGGGGACTCCCCACAAAGTTCCAAGTCACGATCACTAACCCAGCAGTGATCAAGTTTTTTTTTTAAATAGCACGAGTTTAGTCAAGCGGAATATTTGAATGAAGAGGAATTTCAAAGAAACAAACTTATTGTACCCGAAAATCTGTTACAGTTATCGTAAACCGTTGCAATTTGTTTTGTTTAAGGCGGATTTCTAACAGTTAATGCAATGGTTTTGCATAAATAGTTCTATATTTTACGGGTGGGCACATTTTTTAATCACTAATGTTGTGCAAATTAACTGCGAGAATCTATTCGCGTTGGCTTCCATTTGTTTAATTATGAGGTTTATTTATTGCTTTTAATTAAATTCAACAATTAACTGATCTTAATTATTGGTTAAGTTCAGTCTAGTAGGAGCAAAACACACGAAAATCGTCTCATGTTAGTTTAGTGTGAATGATTAATGATGGGAAACTAAAAATCATTAACTTTTGCTTACATAATTTCTTAACAATTGTTTTTTGTGCATCATTTGTTACTTTTAACTGATTTTCGAGTATCAGCAAATGTGAATGTGTACTGGAAGCAGTGGCGTAGCTAAAACTTCTGGGGCTATAGGGAAAAATTAATAATGAGACCCCTCCCCGCAACAAGATTTTTTTTATATTTGAAATTTTGAGACAACCTCCAATAAACTAACTATTTTTCAAACTTTATGTTTCAAATTTTCCAGCTATTATCAGTTAAGTTCCTTTTGTCCATTGTCATTTTTACCCCATCTATCCATCTCTTTTTCGGTGTCTTCCCCATTTTCTTCTTCTAGGTGGAGTCCATGTCAGTGTTTGATGAGGAATTTCATATGCAGGTATTCTGTTTAGATGATCGTACCAAAATAGTCGTGGTTCCTAAACTATATCGGTCAGGCTTTTTACTGCATTTACTCTTTCCCACGCGACCTTGTTTCTTTTTCCATAATCGTTAGTTGGCAAGACCATCCCAGAAATTCATTTCCACTGCTCTTACTCTGTCCTCTAAATATTTTGATATGATTCACACCTCAACTTTGAATATAGCACGGCTTTGTACAAAATTTTTAAATATAAGGCTTTTGGTTTTTAGGTAGATACTTTTGCCCAATAAAACCTAACTTACCTGAATTTTGCTTTTGCAAAATGTTTAATCAAATCTAGTACATTTATTTTAGAAGCTTCTTTATGTTCAATAGCTAATGTCTGGTTTGGTAATCTGCTTTGCCCCATAGTGTTACTTTTGTAATCTTATATAATTTTAAGTTTATTGAAAAACACCAGCTTCAGCTACTACCACAGGAACAGTGGCGTAGCGAGGGTAAATGGCGCCCGGGGCATAGTTTTATTTTTCGCTCCCCCCACCCCCTATGCCCGTATTTTCATTGTAGTTTGTGAGTTTTAAGTAAATGTAATATTTTTTAAATTCTGTTTTTAATTTAAAATTTGCAATGCACCTAATCCTTTAGATTAATAAACATTTTAAGTTTAACCTTATTTGCTACCTTTTTTTAGAGTCTGGATGTCAATCCTAGTCATTTTTACAATTAATTACAATCTAAACACCACACCACTATGACTACATAGCACTCTACTCTGCTTTTGTACACTTTTATTGGGTTTGAACTTGTGTAGACTGAATTTTAGTTTTCTAGCTTAAATAAATAAAAAAAACGCAATAATATTTTGTCTTCACGGCGCCCCCAAGACTGACGCCCGAGGCATCGATACCCCCTTGCCCCCCCCGTCGCTCCGCCACTGCACAGGAAGAATATAGGAGTATTTGAAAATTCCAAATCCAAAATACTCTTTTATTGCCTAAAGTAACAATTTTTACATTTACAGGGTGGTCCAAATTCGATGGGATTACATGGGTATCTCGCTTAATAGTCAAGATAGAAAAACGGTAAAATTATCAAAAATTGTGCAGTTTTTTAAGACAAACTCTGAACCGTTTTTATAAATATTCTATCATTTTCGGTTTTTAAGTTATTGGTAAGAAAGTGTCATATCTCCGTTATTGTTGTAAATATCAAAAAGATTTATGAAGAGTATTTTTAGATATTTTTATGTAGAATTCGATTACACTAAAAAAAAAAAAATTACGCTCGCCGATAAAAAGTTATAACACAAACTTACCTTTTCTTAAATAGAAGCTATAGCTATAGCTATAGCTGGCTATGGCCTACTTAAATTCCTTATTTTTTCCCATTCCAAAAATGTAAGGATTGATGTAGTTATTTTTAATAATACGCAAGTTTCGAAGGTTTTTTATTAAGGAAAACTGTAGGCTGTGAAAAAAACAAGACTTTTTTTAATTAACTCAAAAACCGAACATGATAGACTATATTTAAAAACGGTTCTGAGTTTATCTCAAAAAACTGCAAATTTTTGGCAATTTAAGCGTGTCTCTATCTATTGAGCGAGATACCCATGTAATCCCGTCGAATTTGGACCACCCTGTACATCGTTGCAACAAATTCTTTTTTAGCTATCAAAATAAAGCTAATGACTAGAAGACTGAATTAGAAAGAAAGTATATCCGTATTTATGTTTTTGAAAGATCGTGACAGTGAAAAATTACTGCATTTGCCTGTTTAATAATCTTTGTGGCTCAAGAACTACGAAGTACTTTTTAATTGTTTGCAGATCCTTAAAACATACATAAACAAATAAAAAAAAAAAAATGATAATTGTTTAAAATTGTGATATGTTTTAAAATATTTGATTAATATTTGTGTGCCCCTAAGTTTCGCTTACTCTTGCTACAGCACCCCTGACGGTAAGAAAATATACTATACAAACGATATTCTAATGAAAAGTTCTGATGAATATAAAAATGACATTGTATAAGAATTTGGAAATTCACATCATACTTTTTCATTTTTATTAGCAAACAAAGACGGAATTAGTGCTAAGCTGATTTATGCACTAAAAAGGAATAATAAAATAATTACGTTCTATTATTTGTACATTTCTTCCAAGATTTTTGTATGTAATCCTCTTTAATGGTTTCAAATCTATCAAAAAAAGGCAGTGTAATCCTTCACAATTTAAAGCTCTCATACAAGTTTTATACTTTCATGCAAAATATAAAGTTCTTATTATTTATTAAAGGCATTTCTCATTGTTTGCTCAAACCGTCGTCTACACTAATATAAATTGTTCTTATAACTTATCAGAACTTCATAAATAGCTAGAAACATTAAAACTGATTATTGTTATTCTGGAATGAAACAGTTTTTATAATACTTCAAAACGACGTCGCGATTATAAAGATTTACATTATTAAGCCAAACTATCACACATTGAGTACGGACAATTTTAGACATTATTAAATGGGATTAATGAATATCTTAAAGTTGTTCGGATTTTCCCCAGGGTAATTAGTGTGCCAACTCTTTTGTCTGTAATAAAACTAAAACACATTAAAAGCTTGCTTTTGTGAACAACAGGTCGCCTTAAGAGGTTACTTTACATATTTTTTGTCGAAATTAAATAAACTTTTTGTGTTTAATGTTTTTGAAGACTTCTGCTGTTTATTTTATAAATCACGTTTCAGTTAAACGTAAGAGAGTGGCTTAAGAGTTTCGTGGTTAAGTATGAAAGACCTGCAAATGTTTAATTTTAAATTTATACAGTTTACCGTAAAGTTGTTTCTTAAAGTCTATATAAGGTATCTTGATCTGTGTGATTATGCCATTGTCAAGTTAATTGCCAAGGTCTAAGCCCTTTTCAAGAGCAGATTTTTGTAGTTTATACACTGAAAGATATTAATATTTAGTTGGGGTTAGCCTTTGTGTTAGAATAATATTAATAAAAAGAGGAATATAGCAGTTTAGTTTTTGTTAGGTAAAGGTTAAATGGGAAATGAGATTATAGATAATCTGCTTAGATAATCAGCTTGTACTAAACCTATTTAATGGAAAAAAGGTTATCTTTATTGAGACAAAACAATGGCCTGATTGATTAAGCTGTAGCACAAATTCAAAATAAGTTGATATTTCTTTAATTATAGTAATATTTCCTTACAATTTTTTTTTGGTGTTCTTGATTTCTTGATACCTAGAATTGCCAAGAACCAGTTTGTATTTTTCAAATCGAAAGAACAATGTCTCCTAAGATAAATGTGGGGAGGACGGTGACTATTGTTTTGTCAGAAAAAAACTAATGTCAGCTAAATTGTGGTGGAGCCCAGCCGGGTTCTTAAAAAACTGTTTACAAGAAATACAATACGGTGATATGTTGTTGTTGGTTGTAAAAATAGTTGTATGAAAATATAAATAGGTACTGTTGGATGTAAAAATAGTAGAATGAAAATATTAATACCTTTTTGAGTTTTGCTTTACATAAACATAAGTTTAAAAAAATATATTTGTAAAAGTTTTTTTAATAAGCTCAATTTAAACTTAGAAAAGGTTGTTTAAGTTTAAAATAAATTAAGACTTTTGTTTTATTTAATTTAATAAAGGCGCTCGTTTGTCTGTCTTTCTGTCTGTTAAGCAATTTAGTATTTAAGTTTAGGAATAATCAAAATTCCATAGAATAACATAGTATCTCGCTTATTACTAGAGATGGAGAAATGGCAGATTCTACCAAAAATGTACAGTTTTTTAAGACAAATCCAAAACAATTTACAAAAACCTTCTACAATTTTTGGACCTTGGCTTATTTTCGAATAAGAATGCTTTGGCCTATTTAAATATTGTTTGTTTTCAGTTATTTTTGAATAAGAATGTTTTGGTAATTTTTTGGCTGTTACACTTGGGAATAATTCATCTAATTTAAGCAAACCTGTATCTCTTATAATAAGCGGGATCCCCATGCTGGAAATTTTTCCTGGGATACCCTGTATAACTTTGCCAAGGAGAACCAAATAAACCTTGTATTTTTTTTTTAAATTGCCAGAAATTCTCTGTAAAATGACGTTAAAGTTTCATGGTAAAAAAACATTTTCAGGACTTTATAGAGAATTTTCCGCGATTTAAAAGAGATATGAGGTTTACCGGAGTTTCCTTTTAAAATAACGAATTTATAGGGGTGTGAAAGGCAAAGTGACTCACCTAGTATATGTTTAATTTAAAAAAAAAATCGATTGTACCACGTATAAAAAACAACAGCATTTGTCAGTGTGAAAAAAAACGACAATCTGTCAAATGAAAAAACCTATTATGTCCAACTAGAATAGATGTGTTCCAACACCAAAGGGACGTCTTAAAAATTAGTACATTATCATGTTAATATTTAAATAAAAATACATTCACACAAAATTAATGACTATTTCACTTGTCTTTTCGACATCTGCTTGCTTTGTTATCTGAGCCTTGTATTCACAGATATCTGACCGGACTTAACACACGTTTAACATTACTAATTTTAAACAAGTTCATAATTTATCAAGCTCTGTGCAGGATTCAAAAGTTTTAACATAATTTAATAACGTAACGTGTTTGAGGGCCAGACAGTCTGTAATATTCAACAGTCTGCCAAATAAATATAATATTATATTTTCTTCTTTAATTTAAGCCATTCACAAAGACTTCACTGATCCAGCGGAAGGAAAACGATTTGATCCGAATCTTAGCATCATTTATAATACGCCCACAACATCATTTTAATACGCTGTGGTGTCTAGAAGACTGGGTCTGTAGGTTTTTGTTGGGACAGTCTTATAGTACACATTACACGGATTATGTAATGTAAAATGTTGCATAGAGACATGTGTTCATTGACTTTTTTTAAGACAAAACTATCTGGGACCTTGAAGCCGCCATATTTAATTCACATTGTGTAATACTTTCGGTTTTATAACAGTGCATGGAAATTATGTTATAAATATTGTACCATAAATAGGCCACGTTAGTATGTTTCATTGAAGAGTGAACTTGAAAATATCCACGAGGATACGTACTCAGTGCCTTTGTGGTCTACATTTGAAGGAGGTACATGGGGATATTCCGCTTATTATTAAAAATGGAGTGTAGTTAAATTACTGCAAATAAGTAGGTTTTTGAAACAAATTCAAAAATTTACAATTTATGGTTTTTCACTTTTTTATTTTAACCGTTATTTTAAATACTGATATTGTCGTAAAGAACTTCTTTTAGATTAAGTTAATACCTTATATTTTTGTGTTCCATATTAATTACTAAAAGTTAAAAAAAGTTTGACTTTTTTAATTTTATAAAATAACTGTATCAACAATTATTATGTATTTGAAATTTAAAAAAAAAACTAAAATCAAATATGTCAAAATCAACTATGGTTGTCCTTTAAAACTTTAAAACTATCAGAATTTTTTTTTTGTACGTAATTAGATTATGTGTTAAAAAATACATAGATTACATTTCCAGCATGGGGATGTCGCTTTTTATAGGAGATACAGGTTTGTTTAAATTAGTTGAATTCTTTCTTAGTATGAGAGAAGCCACAATCAATTTTAAAAAGTACAAAATTGCTCGTACTTCAGATTTATCAACTAAACATGTTGAATTTCATACTATTCGTTAAATAATCCAGAAATGTTAAAAAACACAGTTCTGCATTAGAAAAGACATAAAAGAAATTGAATTCTAACCTGTACATAGTTTTTTAGCCTCGAAAAGGACACCAGAAATAAAAATGTTTGAAGCTGTCCAATTTTGGTTGGTATTATTTTAGTCAGTTTTCTGTTTGGTTAGTAATTATTTAAATGCAATTACGTGGCCCGTGCCACGAACGATTTTTTTTATTGACTTACTCCTAACAACCCTCTGTTGACCTACAAACCCTTTAAATCTAATCAAAGTCCATTTTTATTAACTTGTAATGATGTTTTCCAGTCTACCGATCAGTACGAAATTCTACTCTTGACCTGTTTTAACTCAATCTTCTTGAAAATAAATAACGACTTCACTTTTAAAGCAAAAACAAAATCTAGATTGACAATACAATTTTAAAATAAAAATAAAAATAAGAAAAGTAAAAATAAGTGAACAAAAATTGCTTTAGTTCACTGTAACCTAAACAAACAGTTTTTTTTTTAAATTTTAAAACGATTTGACACCTTAAAATATATGTGGTGTAATGAAACCAGCTTTTAAGATAAGCGTGAAGGGTATTTCAACTATGCATGAATTTAATTTAATGCAATTAGGTACGCAAGTTGTTGTACCTTTATTCTTTCATTCCTCTACTCGACGACACAGCATTCTTACAAATCACGTTATTTCACTATTCTTTTTACGTATCATAAAGTACTAGCTCACAATGGGTACTTGATGATATGGCAGGCAAGTTTATGATGGTTTAATAACAGAGCTGAATCGATCGTTCGGCTTAAAAGAAATATGCTAAATATAAATTTTAATAAAACTATGAATCTAACAACATATCTAGAGCAACCGTAATAAGACTTAATAAAACAAGTTTGTAAAACAAATGGATATGCTAGATTGGATTATTTATTTAAGTGGTTCATTTATTAATATAAATAAGTTTAATTAATAATCACATACCTTTTGTTGAAGGACCTTTTGTCGAATTGCATTACCAGTTTCAAGCAGTGCCGGATTTCTGTATAGGCTGAGTAGGCCCGGGCCTAGGGCCCCGCGTCCTAGGGGGGCACGTAAGGCCCTGAGTTATAATGATATTACTCCATTTTCTCGATATTATGAGGGCGAGAAACTTTTTTTTTAGCTCTCCAGTTTTTTAGTAACGAAGTCTTTTTTTTTGCTCACCACCTTGTACCAGGGCTCATTCTACCTTTCGGCCTAGGGCCCATGACAACCTTAATTCAGCACTGGTTTCAAGACTCTTGTCTCTTCATAAGTTGCAACACATGTTTTTACTTTCGTTTGTTAAATTGGTTCTGTCGCTAAAATTGCTGCCGAAGAAAACTTTTAAAGCAAAGCAAATTAAAAAAGCATGAATTAAAAATGAAGTACTTACAGTGGGGTATTCTAGAACGAATTAATTGGTTTCAGATCCTCGTTTGTTATAGCGTTTGTTCGTTATAGCATACATTTAAATATACTATGTATTTAGGGGTAATCCGATCCAAGCCCACATACACTCTAGAGTGGCAAAGTTGTCATTTAACACAGCTATTAGATCAGGAAAAATATAAAATAAATCAAAAATATAACTGCAAAAATATGTTTTTACTGCTAACGGCAAAAATAAGCTGATTTATTTATTTATTTAGTCATGAGTCCTTCTACTGTTAGGTGTAGGACTGTTGAGTTGTGTTGTGCTGATTTTTGTCCATGTTCGCATCTTCTTCTTTTCTTTTTATGCTTCTGGTATTCCAAGTACCTTTTCTTATTTTGTCTTTCTTATCTCTATTTTTATCATTTTTAATATCTCGTGCTTTGATTGCTATCTGTTTTTCCATATTCATGTCCGTTTTCGTGTTGCGTTCGTGCCATTTGTTCCGTAACTTGTTTTCCGTCCTTAGTTTTTTGGGTCTGTTTTTTGCTGTAGCTCCTCTTTCTCTTTATTCCATAGCCAGATGTTAATATCTACAATTAGTTTTTGGTAAGATACTCTGACTTTTTTGCCCTTATTTCTTTCTTTTGCTGCCTCTTCTTTAATTTTTCTTTGTATTTCTCTTTCTTTAACTGTAAGGTCATCGTGTTTGTAAACATTTTGACCTTTTAATCTGCTCATATACTGCATTGTCTTTATTTTCTGCTCCCATTTACTTATCGTTGCTATTGTCATACTTTTTCCATATTTTTGGCCCACCTCATACATCTGTTGGATAAAATAAGCAGATACCTGAACTAAACTTATAACTGAACACTGAACTTTTCAAACGAAATAAAAGCAGGAAGTTACTGAACCGGCACATCGACATGTCATTCGCAAGCGCGGGCTTTGCCTGTCCATACAGTCCGTTGTAGCATCTCTGTTCGTTGTAGAATCCTGATTTTATAAACAACATTAGTTCATTGTAATAGGTATATTTCGTCGCACTTCTTAATAACGTTGGCTCTGAAAGTGGTATAAACTTAAATTAAGGACTGAAATAATTTTAATGTTGTAACTAACTTTTAAGCTAAAAGCGGCAAACATCGGATGAATATTATAAAATTTAATAAAGTAAAACATTTCGTACTTGGATTAAAATGGCGGGGCATCTATTTCTGTCAATAAAACACAAAAAGAAAGTTAAAACTAGTAAAGAAAAGAATATTGAGCAAATGAGAGGCCGAAAAGTTAAGAAGAGTTCAAAAGTGAACAAAGGCAAAACCCAAAAGTGGGAATATATTTAATATACAAGAAGATGCCCGGTACGAAGAAGTAAAGACGATTTACTTTGGATTTTTTGGTTTAGTTTTTTAATGAATGACAATTGTAATTGAATTCTAAAAAAAGACTATGACCGATGTACTTAGCGTTTTTTTTTTTTTAGATCAAGTTTAATGGGATACCACCCAGATACAATTTGCAACAAAACTATGTAATCAAATAATTAAATTGTTGTTAACTATCTTGCATTAATAGTTTTGCCGTACAATTTGCATTAGAGCAAATGCGTAATTATTTAATATTACTCGAAGCAAAACAAAAGCAAACACAATTAAATTACGTTTAATTATTTCTCCGTCTACAAACATCTTCAATTATAAATGCTCGCAACTGTATTTAATTATGAATTCGATCAGTAAACTCCCGAGGCAGTCTGTATCTCATTTTATTTGTTTTGTGTCTTGAGTTCTTTTATAATATTTACTTTTGCGCTCTTAACCATGTTAATGTTTGTTTTGTATTATCTTTTAATTGTTCCTTTTTAGGTCAATCTGTCTAAAGTTGAATATCGAGCGATGTAAGCTTCTGTTTCGTACCGAGCTACGAAGTTGTAATAAAAATGTTGTACATGGCAGTAAACTTAAGTTTTATGGAGCAATTGCTCGTATTTCAACGTGTTTTATAATTATTTTTACGACGATCTATTTAAAGTCAGATGGCGCTGTACAAGGGCCACCCTAGTACCACTTGATATTGGGTTTTTAAATAGAAAAACGCTTACAATGAAAACACTTTAAGGGTGTAGTATAGTTTAATGGTTTTCAGATACAAAACAAAAAAAGCTCGAAACAGAAACGTATTATGTCATGATAATCGTATTGTGAAAGATTCATTTGTTTGTATATAGCAAAAAATTTAGTAAATTAATATTTTTTCATAACAAATTCTTCTTGGGTTTTTCATTCACATGTCCTAAAATCAGTAAGACAGCGAAACGGTGTCCAGAATGAGGAAGCGTGACGTGGGGATCTTGGTTATTATAGGAGATGCGAAGTCGGTTAAATTATAAAAAAGTTGCCCATTTTTGTGTATTAAAAATCTGAAATCATATCCCGATCGCTAGATGTTTAGCAAAAATCGCTTTTTAACATTTTTTATTTAAATTTTGTTGAAAATTTCCAGAACATTAGGTGTATTTTAATTTTAACTTTGTTTAACACTTGCTGGAAAGGATTTCAAAAATCGAATCCAAAATTTTGAACTGTCATTTGTTTCTTCATGACAAATACTAATTTTGTTATTATTTGCAGACGCCACATCTGATTATAAGGTTATTGAATTGCAATGTAGAGCACTCTATAAAAAAATCGGAATATTTGATGACTTGTTTTATAATTAACAGAGTGGAACGAACAATAACAATGGAAAACATATTTTTGACATTTGCTTTTGACGTACATCTATTGTTTTTTTTTTGTTTCACAGTTATTAATAATTTATAATGTTTGAATAGCAAATATTGTGAAAAATTTCAAATTATGTCTTATGTTGTTGAGAAGGTAATTAAAAATGTAATTTAATGGCACCATAATCAAATATAAAATAACAAATTGAATGTACGTTAGGAAGCAACAAATGACCAAGAAAAACCTAGCAAGAAGAAGTAAAAAAAAAGCAGAAACGGATAGTAACATCAAATGGAAAGACATAAAAAAGCTAGCACAAGACAAAAAAACATGGAAAAAAGTCAGCACAACACAACTCAACAGTCCTACACCTAACAGTAAAAGGACTCATGACTAAATAAATAATAATATCTTTTAAAATAAGCGAGATCCCCATGTTATACTGAAAGACAATCCTTGTAGCTTTTGTTCCTGGGCCAAAATATTGTTTGTGCGATTTAATATTTAACATAGAAATAAAAATTATTTTAAATTTCCTTCTGAATTACATATTACTCCTATAACATATCTAAATAGTTACTAATTCTTAATAGGAGTTCAATTATTCCCTAAAAAATCTCGCACGTATATCGCTGGTTAAAGCATGAAATTGGTTCATCACATTGATTTAATCACATATTCATAGATGTTCTTGAGAAAAACGAAACACTCGTCTAATGTATTTTACATTTGAAAAGGTGTTTTTTCCCTCGAAAATTCGATACTCTCATTTTTGTCGCAACAAAACTTTTAATTCTTTTTGCACTTTAAGTGTTTTAATAAAAGATGCGGTGGAATTGCACGTTTCGAATTTAAAATCACAACATTTGTCCGGGTGTAGAAGCTCGCCCCCAGAAATCGATGCTTAGTTCTGTGGTAGAAATAGATCAAATTTCAAATAAAACGAAAAAACTTAAAACAATAATCATCCATTGGTGTTTTCACAACTAGATGACTCACAGCTGGATTAATAAATGAATTATTTTAAGTATTCGAGGTTAAACAGGAAAAATTAATAGGTCTGTATAAAATTACTTGGACTGCATACCGACTCACAGCTGGAACTGCAGTTTTAACACATTATTGGATCAATCACCTTTGGAGAACTTAAATTTATATACACCGTTTTGCTAATTTAGTTGCATTTCTAAATTGAATCATGGCTCTTAAAAGGTTATTCGGAATACTTTATAAATAGTGGCCTGAAATATAAATGTTAAATGATACTCACAGTAAGTATTTTAAAATTAAAAGAGCGTTAAGTCTTTTTAATCAATAAATTTAAATTAATGTGTCCGCTTGTATACGCTTTTAGTTGAAATTTTACTTCAAATGATTCGATTCTCGTGTTTTTTAATTAAATAACGAACGGTGGTTTGTTTAATTTGTTTATGTAACCACATTCTTTGAGCGTCGAGTATTTTTAAAAGTCGCTCGGAGCAGGTTTATTTGAAGTTACGTTAACTAAAAGCAACACCGATGTGTTTATATCAAATTTAGGTGAAACAAGTTGAAACCAAAATAATCAAATAAATTAAACGTAATGGTTTGTATTCAACGGGGATTATTTTGAAATTAAACGCTTTGTGGAGCTCTGTTTTGTTAAACAGTGTCTGCTGTCGCCTTTTGGGGGCATTTCGTTGATGTGAGGAAATATCATTTAAAGGTTTTGTGATTCGGGTTAATCACAAAATATTTAATAATTTCAGTACATTTAGCAGTTTTTTAATTGGTAACTATACAACCACATTTTATCTTAATATTAAGCCATTTATTTTACCTATTAATGAATTGCTGATTCCATAAATAAGCCAAGTTCATTTTACCCAACTTTTGGTAATAATGAAAAAAACTTTAATTTATATTAAGGTTTCACAAAAAAATCAAGCAACGTGTGTTTTTGAAGATCTACTGAGGTGTTATTAAAATTGATCCATTTCAGTTCTATATTTTTTTAAATCACTTAATTATTCCAATTAATAGTTAATGGACTTTGGTTGTTTTTGCTATCAATGTGATTTCAGTTTTAAGAATCCCTTTATTTTAAGTTAAAATATAAAGTAATACAAAAAAATACGCAAAAATATCCATTTGACTTGAGAATGTTAATGTTGCCTTTGTATGTACAAACGGTAAATAAATGAACAACTAGGTGCAAATTTTTATGATCAATGTGCATCATATTAAAAAATAGTACATTTTTTGTTCGTTTTGCATTTGTTGGTCAGTTCAAAATCTTTTTATATGCCCCTTCATCACTCCGAACAACCGACCACAGGGTAAAAATGAACCATTCGGTTTTTATTGCATAATTAGAAAGATATTTAATAAAAACACTTTTTACTTGATTCGATTATCAGTATAGTTTGTTGTATTCCATTGGACCTAAATCATAACAACATTTAATAAAACCCTATTTGCATGTAACTGAGTCCTGGATACCCCCTTTTTTTCTTTAGTTTTGCATTTAATTAAATACAATTTTAGACATATGGTATGTGTAAAAAAATCGATTATTTGGACATATGTAGGTACACTATTGTTTCACTTCCAATGTCAACAAAAAACGATTAAATCTTAAAAACATACTATAACTATTAATGGAAATGTATTAAAAATTAAGTTTTAATAAAAATGAAAACAAATAATAAACGTCGACATAAAAAATTAGACTTTAATTTATTCAAGCAGTTACGAATAGAGGACAACTGTGTTTGAAAGCGGGGGGTGGTCACAATTTTTTATGTTGACGTTTATTATTTTTAATTTTTTTATTAAAATTTAATTTTTAATACATTTCTATTAATAGTTATAGTATATTTTCAAGATTTGGTCGTTTTTTGTTATGTTAAATAGACTGTTTGCTATAATTTGAATAAACTGATTTTTCTCGAAAATTTTCTTATGTATGCATACTTTTTTAATGCATGGTCGGATTCAGAATTAAATTCTCTATACGAATCAACGAAAAAATGTATACAATGTAATTAAAAAAAAAAAAAACAGTTGTCTATCGCGGATTTGAAATACGTCATCGTAGAGATAACAAATGCCCATCACTTTATATAGAATTGGTCGCCGTTTCCAAAAATATAAGGTTTGTTAGGGTTATTTTCAATAATTAAAAAGTTATAGGGGTGACAGTCAAACTTTCCTTTTTCCTTCGTTTCAGTTAATTCTAATATAACTTTTTGTCACGAATCAGTTAATAACATACTTAAAAAATTCACATTGCGCCTGACGAATGGTTAAGTAAATCCAGACAATACAAATTTGTTTATTTGTTAAAAACGCCTTCCAATTGAAAATTCTGGAAGGAAAAGTTCAGCATTTACCTGCAATACTCAAAAACTGTGACTTGAAAAACGAATTTACAACTTTTTAAAACTAATTTACTATTAAGACAGCGCCGATGACATCTGTATGCAAGTATAAAAGCGTTATTGTGTTTTAACGACACAACAATGAAAATAAACCCAAAGAAAACAATATTCAACTAACTAGCTTGCATTCGACGACCTAAACACTTCGAATACTTCGCATGCTTTAAAAGTTCAGAAGTATTTACATACGATAAGTCGTTTTAAGTTTCCTCCTTCAAGTAAACTTGCTTAAATTAACTTTGTGAGTCTGTAACGGTGAAATGTCCTTTATCCTTTTTATGCCACAACGAGCTACACCCGTCGAAGTAGTGAGTGCGTAGGTTTTTAATTTAAAATTCAACATCGTTAAATATACAGTGGGTCTATTATAGGATCTCGAAAACGATAAAAGTTGGAAAGTTGAATCGAACACTTTCCATGGGGCTTTACTTAGGATGCTTTAAATATTTTTGTTACTCTGGATATTAACGACAAATCGAAGTAAGTGTTGTTTTTAATCAACAGTTGTTGTTGATCGTAGTAAAAAAAGCTGGTAAATATTTTGACCCAGTATTTAAAAAAACGTTTTTTTAAATGTCTTTTTATCGTGGAGTACCGGAAATACATTTTTTTAAGTGAAAATCAAAATTTACTTTGATGTTATCAACCGTTTATTTCCTTGGTCTATTTAAGTAAATAAAGTTAAGCTAAGCTAGGTATTTGAAAATAAAGTTGAAGTACATACTTACAAAAATGTACAAACGTTGTGGTCTAAAAATTATATAAATAAATGAATGTAGTCTTTTTTTGGTAATAAGTTATCTTATATATTTCTAAGCATTTTTATTATACGGAAAAATTGCAAAGGAGATTTTTAAGATTAAAAAAAGAACTTACTTTAGTTTATTGCTAATATTTACTTTATTCTTTCACTTGTGTACAATACAGTTTCCAATGTTCAATGTTATTTTTGTGAAATTGTAGAAATTATACTATTTTTGCTAAATTTTCTCTTAATATTTGTTTTTTATATGTACAATATTAATTATTGCTAATATTGAATAAATAAATTGAGAATTTCTTGTGTAACAGTGACATCGATAAACAGGGAGAAAACGTTGTAAATTTTCTGAGAAAACTGAAAAATGACAAAATATGATGTCAGTAGATTCTGGTAAAAAGTGTGTTAATTTAAAAAAAAATCGTTAAGGCTTTGAAAACTTAAAAAATAAGACTGTTCGAGTCAAAAAAATGTCAAAAGCTGTTTAAAAAACAGTGTAGTGGCTTTATATGTTTCCATCAAACTCATATCAGTTTAATAGCATATTTTATTATCATCATGGAATAACTTTTAATATTTTATATTTACTTATACCAATGAACTAAGGTTGACTTTAAGTTTGATACGTAAACATTTATTTGTTTCAAAACCTATTATATTTTTTAAAGGTTTACCCATTTTTCTCCCTTGATTAAATTTTAACACTCCATACATTAATCCGCCATTTAAAAAAAGAAAGTCTGGTTTGTTTTGAAGAAATCATTCAACATCTTCTTTTTCTTCTTCTTGTTCTAGTTGTTCTCCTCCTCCTCCTCCTTCTCCTCTACCGCCTCCTCCTCCTCCGCCTCCTCCTCCTCCGCCTCCTCCGCCTCCTCCACCTCCTCCGCCTCCTCCTCCTCCTCCTCCTCCGCCTCCTCCTCCGCCTACTCCGCCTCCTCCGCCACCACCTCCTCCTCTTCTTTTTCTTCTTCTTCTTCTTCTTAATCGGTTCCTCTTGTACCGTTCGGTGTCGAGGTATGCTTTTCCATTTCTGTGTTAAGTTTCTCCACTACTTCCGTCGTTAGCTAATTGTGGCACATCTCTCCAGCTGACTCCTTTTTCTTCTAGTCTCTGCCTCACTTCTTTTCCCCATTTTATTCTTGGCCTTCCTTTATTTCTTTTTCCCTTCATCTTCATTTTCCATCCTATTTTCGCGTATCTACTTTCTGGCATGGGGAGTAGATGTCCAAGCCATCTTAATTGATTCGTCTCCATCTTTTTCTTAATGTCCTTTACTCTAAGGTTTTTTCGAATTTTTTCGTTACTGATTTTATCGATCAGTCTATTTTTTTCAGAAATCTCATTTTCTGTATTCCTTATTTTTGTTTTTTATGTGTCCACGATTTTTGCCTATGTACAACTGTTTTTTATCTACCATGGTTAAAAAGGTATTATCTATTCTGAAAATATTGGGACCCCCTCTATATATAAATAAAATAAACAAAATCTCTTGCACAAAAAAGTTGAAGAATTTGTGTATTAGAGCATACTTTTGAAGAAGTAAACACGATTTGCAACTTAACTTATTTTAAAACGTCAGTAGTAGCCTGGATAAAATATAGACGCAGTATTTGGCATGCACTTGTTAAGCTCACTTAAAAATGTAATGAGTCGATCTTGCTCTCGAACCAGGTTCTTTCATTTTAGTGGCGCTTACTTGCTTACTTGTTCAAATCACCTGCGAAAATATTTGCGCAGGTCGCAACAAGTGCGAATTGATGGAGTGGCGAAACCGGTCTTAATCCAAGCAAATTGTGAAGAACTTTGTTTACTAATTTCTCGGTAGTTTATTTTTGAATCATTGCTATGTGCTTTACTGTAAACCAAAATTTCGTGAACACCTGATTCTGGATTATAGCAGGAATATTTGTTTTATGGAAGTATAGAAGGGCTTTGTATTATGCTAGCGTTATGTAACGTAAATATTGAACCAGCTGTAGTGCTACTTACATATATTGCAGTGCCACTTCTTCCAAATATGGGGGATATGACAATGATGCATATTTTATATCGAGTTACTTTTGTATGGAAATGGCTGCACACACATCTGATGTTACTTCCTTGGATTGTTTTAGAGAAGTTAAAATTCTACAGTTACAAATCCAGCTGTAGGATGAGGGTTTAATACATCAATGACAAAGCAGTTGGCTGGGCTATTTATTTAATGTCTTATTTCGTATAAAATAAAACTGCAGTATAACTTTTTTTTTGCTTTAAACATTAAACATTTTTTATAGACAAAAAATTGGTAATGTCTTTTTATAAAGAAAAAAAAAACATTAAATAATTATTTTGGTACCGTTGATATACAGTATATACGTATAAATTGATATACGTATAAATGGTAGACAATATAAAGTAGCCTGGTGTGTTGGAAAATTCGAAGGACCAAACTTTGTTACAAAAACGTTGGCCGAAGACTTGTTAGTTTTGATAGGAAATAAATATTTGATACAAAATCATTTGTCTACATTCCAAAAACTTCAATTTAATTTTTGTATGCCCTTTTATCACACAATTATGTTAGAACAGTGTACAATTTTGGAATTAAGTAACTGAATATTTTAAATAACTTAAGTATGCGTTGTCACGTTACTTCTTATATTATCCGTTTGTGTGATGTATTGCGAAGTTAAGTTTTAATTTTGTGTCAAAAATGACACTTACTCTAATCATTTTAGGCGATAGAAAATGAGATCCTGTCTTGGTACCGAATAGTACAAGAGGATTCGATTAAGAAGAAGAAGAAAATGAGGTGTTACTAAATTTGCTCCTCTTAAAAAGTTCTACCGAGATGCAATAAAGCTTCAGCTAACATTTTAGTAATCAAAAGTATACAACCAATGTTATGTTAAAATAGTAGACCAATTTTTATGCATACTGTAAAAGGAGTAACCGTAAGATAAGAATATTTAATCGTCAGTTAACCAAACAATTGAATTAAAAATGGATTAAGTTAAGATTTAAAGAATTCCAGTAAGTCTGTTTGGGCATCTTAGTGATTTATAAAATTTTCCTCATTGATCCAATTGGACTCCAGCAACATTTTGGGTTGAATGATGGATGTGGTAATCAAGATCATGAACATTTTTATTAAACTATTGAATTATGTGATCTCGCAGGCTGAAACTTGCTGCAGTCGATTAAATTAGGATTAAGAACTTCAAAATAGATTATTTCTTGAACGGTTATATCGCTACAAGATAACTAAGGCAAGGCCACGTAACGCAAAATTTGCTCAAGCAAAGATTCATCGATTTTGGTTGAAAAGTCTTACCACATCCAATATATTAACTAGACCAAACAACTATAATCTATTTAGATTATTAGAAAATTACATTGCTGGAAGAACATTTTAGAAAACATGAAAATATTAATTAAATGCGTGAAAAAACCTTTTAGTTGATTTTTTTAAAAATTGTATACATAAAAAATTTAAAACAAAGGTGGTTACAGTTGGCTATGCTAGAATGACCGATGTTAAAACGAACAGTTGTGATCAATAAAATCAGGATTCTACGAACTCATATGTCACAACGAACAGTTCAGTTATTTGTTTATTTGTGCCTTTAGCAATAGCATTTTTTAATTATTCTGCTATAAAATTTTTGATTGTGTGCCGGCAGAATAGAGTGAGAAGGCCAATTAACTTGGACATTGAATTGAAAATAATTTTATCTTTATTAGAAAAGTTTGTGTTTTTACTAAGTAAAGAGTGTTTATGTTGTAACTAAATAAATAAATAATACTCCTATATTATTTTACAGTTATATCTTTGGTTTTGTTGTATATGTTTCCTGTTAAAATGGTTGTGTTAAATGGCAACTTTGCTCTAGTCTAGAGTGTGGTTCTAGAACGGATAACTCTTAAAATACATAAATTTACATGTATGCTAGAACGAACTGATGCTATAAAGAATGAGATTCTAAAACTAATTAATTTGTTTTAGTGTATCTCACTGTAATACTAGACGCATATTATACTATACCTAAAGGCAATGAAGTAGGTTTTTAGTAACTCACCTTAAATTAATTTTGCGAAAAAACTTTACTTATGCATACACCGCAGATAATTTCTTGGTCAAGGATGGAACTTTTAGGTACTGCAAAATCTGTTTCGGTTCTCCGTTTGTTTTTTGCGGCGCTTCCTTTGTTTCAGGAACAAACACGTCTAATTTTCAGTTCTTAACAACACATACATCTCCAGATTACGTCACTTACACTATAAATGCTATAATTACAATGAGGCGCAGTTACGTGTTTATTGCTTAAACTAGAGGCAGGTGCTTTTTGTTATAACAAAACCGACATTCTTCAGGCAATTGTTTACATTACGTAATCGTCCATCGTCTGAAGTATGAAACTTTTCAGCGAATCCACTAATGATTGTTGTTATATGCTACTGTTAGTATTGTGTGAGTAATTGTTTTTGAGTTTTGCAATGGCTGTAAAAAGTTTTTCGCTATTTTACGACATCGTAACCGTTACGCGAAACATAAATTTGTGTTTGTTATGGTCGAATGAATACGAAACTTCCACATTCGGGGTATTAAACAATTGAAAACGTTTAAAGCTAATAAAATTAAAGTAACATAAAATTAAGTTATTTCTGAAAAAATAGTAAAACATCTGCCGGTGTCGTCTGGTCATAAATTTAGGTTCAGATCGTGGCCCTTCGCATAATTTAGACGTGCCACAACTAAATATAAAACTGTAATGTACGATAATATGGAAATAAATTTAGCCAACTGGTTTAAATTTTTGATAAGCGGCGTATTTTAAGTCCGATTTAATTTTCTTGACGTTTAGGTGTGGCGTTTAGATTTTATGTGCTAATAAAACAAATTTAACATGACATATCAACGAATTGTACTAATTTTATATTAGCATGGTAATAAAAGTGTTGTTTTGTTTTAATTTATGAAAAATTTTAAAGCGTAGACCATAAGCTTCATTTATTAGTCAATTATGATTGGTGCGCTACTAATAATTTTATAGACAATAAAATACAACAGAAACTTAATTCAAAAATGTTTACATTTCATTGTCCACAGTTCTATGCTTAAAGCTTTGTAAATACCTACTGTATTTCTTTTGTTTACAATTTTTTAATGCTTAAAAAGTGATTTGTTGGAAAGCAGCGCCAACTGTGCCATAAATTTTGAAAAAATATTTGTTATTATCGTCTTATTTCACTTTCCGTCGTGTTTTTAGGTACATTAAGGAATTCAGTCTTGTCCTAACATGGCACTGTATATTTACCGATGTTATAGTACATTAGCTATAAAAACAGAATTTTTTGAACGCTTGCCAACCGATTATGTGATGCTTAAAAAGCTAGACGGTAACTCTAGCTTCGAGTATTTAACACACTTCAGAAATATTTCAGGATTAAATCGCCCAGCATAATAAACGACAAGTTAGTATTCAACAGCCTTGTCAATGTTAGTTTTTGAAGCCTGCAAAGTCTTTGAATTTTCGTTCTCTCTTATGCGTATACAAGAAAAATAATTTTAGGTGACAACGAAATTAAAATATTTTTCTGCTTAAAAAATAAGAGTTTTAAATTTTAGCACATCATTTGAGTCATAAAATAATATATTTTGCACTTGCGCATAAAATTCACCAGAAATTATCTCATCATTTGCTTTTTAAATTGCACTTTTTAAATATTTTTCAACATTTGATTTCTGTATCAAAATTTCTTTGCAGCTATATTTTTTTTTGCACTACCAGCAGGCCTTTATTTCAAATGGTGTCATAAGTAAAAAAAGAAGATCGATTTATTTTAAATCCTTAAAAAGTAACGATTTAATAAAATTTTGTGAATGGAGCCAAATTTTTTAAATCTAAATTACCAACACTCAAGACATGGAAGGAGTTTGCTAGTTTAAAACGATTCGATTTCTTGCGATAGTAAATTTTTTTCAACTTAATTACGCCATGTTAAAAACTTAATGCCTACTTGTGACAAGTCATTGAAAAAATTGCTTGTTTAAGAACTGAACATTGATATAATCTAGACCGAGTTCCGTTTAGAAATAACAAGATGAAAACTTTTCCAGTATTACGAAAAGTAAAATTGTTAGCACAAAAATGAAAAACATGGTTATTAACAATGATCCGAAAAATCCTAATCTTAAAGCAATCAAAACAGGATAAATTTTTTTATCACATGGTATATTACTGAAATTAAAGAAAATATTAACCTGAAAAAAGCCCCTGGCTTTGATTTAATTACTGGTGAAGTGCTAAGACATCTCCCAAGGAAAGCCATAGTAAAACTGACCACCCTAATAAATGCTGCCTTTAGGCTCAAGTATGTACCTAGGCTGTGGAAGGTTGCAGATGTGATTATGATCCCTAAATTTGGGAAACCTTTCCATGAAGTTTCATCTTACAGTCCAATCTCATTATTGCCTGTTATACCGAAACTATTCGAAAAGCTTAAAAGAATGAAACCAATAATAGAAGAAAGATAACTTATTCCCTCTCATCAATTTGGGTTTTAGAAATAAACATTCAACTATTGACCATGTACCTACACAGAATTACGAATGTCATAGAAAAAGCCCTAGAAGAAAAAAAAGTTTGTTTTACCATCTTTCTAGACGTAGCGCAGGCTTTCGACAAAGTATGCCATGATGGTTTAAACTATGAACTAAGATCGCTCCTCCCAAAACAATACTCCTAAATTCTTCAGTCCTTCATGTCTGAGAGACACTTCAGAATAAAGCAAGAAGAATCTTATTCCGAAGAAATTAAAGCAGGAGTTCCACAAGGAAGCGTCCGGTCCTATACCTATTGTATACTTGTGATATTCCAAAGTTGGAAAACAATAATATAGCGACCTTTGCCGACGACACGGCTATTTTAGCAGTAGGAACAAACAATATAGAATCATCCGAGAAATTACAAGCAGCTGCCAGTCAGATCAACAACTGGACAACAACAGGCCTGTAAAGTTAAATGAAACTAAGGCAGTACATGTCAATTTTACCAACAAGAGAGTTGAACATGTGTGATACCAATCAACTTAAATGATAAACAAATTCCATTATCCAACACAGAAAAATACTTAGGTGTACACTGGACGTTAAGCTACGCTGGAAGGCTCATGTCAAGAAAAAAAAGGAAGAAATAGGTATCAAATATAAAAAACTTTACTGGCTAATCGGGAGGAATTCCTCTCTGTCCCTGCATAATAAACTTTTGCTATACAAGTAAATTTTTAAGCCTGTATGTACATATGGGATACAGCTATGGGGATGCACCAAACAAAGTAATATTCAGATCATCCAGAGATTCCAGGACAAAACACTAAGGAACATCGCTGATGCACCTTGGTATTGCAGAAATAGTGACATACATCGGAACCTCAACATGGACACTGTAACAAACACCATTAAGAAGTTTGCCAAGAGCCACGAAGAAAGGCTCCATCAACATGTAAATGTCGAGGCGATCCAGCTCCTGGACACTACAGGATTAGTAAGAAGACTTAAAAGGGTTAAACCTTTTGAGTTAGTTTGAGCAAAAGTTAAAAAGCAGAGACTGTGCGGTATTGTGCACGTTAATAATTAGTGTACTTATATTATATTATAGTTCATTTCAAGATATTATGCGGATTTCGGGTTTTATGGCTAATTAACTGTTATCAGCTTAGGGAGGGTACTTCTTAGAATTGACCTGTTCACACCTTCTGTTTACATCGACAGGGCAATAACATCAGGACTAGGGATTGTAAATTTACCGACTTTTTGAATTACCGGTAATTCGGTAAAACTGTCAATCAAAACCGGTTTACCGGTAATTTACCGGTAAATCATATTATTATATATATTTATATTATACTGTTTCTTTTTAAATTTTTTGCGGTTACTAATATTTTTAATGTAGTTTTCGGAGTTTATCCGCGACTCCCCTATAGTGAGTGCTTGCCGAAACGTCGAGCCAATTTAAATATTACCCTGATAAACTCCGAAAACCATATTAAAAATAAATATATTTATATACATTGAAGCCTAAACTATCCCAATTAGTTTCATACAATATATTAAAAAACAGCCATTAACGTATCTAATATATTTTTATGTAATATTAATATAACACTATATAAAATGACTATATATAATATATAAAATAAAAATATTACAAAAAATATAATCCAGCATTACAAAAAACACATGAAAATAAAACTATTCTGAACATAAAATATAAAATAATTTAACATAATACCTATGTTGTCAAACTATTAACAATATTTTTTATTTTAAACTTTTCTTAAAAATTAACCACGTAGAAAATATAATTTATTTTAACGAATATATGAACGTCCGTTGTATATTAGTTGAAATACGAAGAAATAAAACTCTGGAATTACTGGACGGTATACTTTATTTTTTTTATTACGTCTATTGATCCTACATTTCGCTCACTAGTTTTTTGAGCATCCTCAGGGCTAAAATTTTTTATCAACAATTAATATACTAGTCTTTTTTTTCTCAATATTTAAAAATTTAAAAGTTATTAATATCGTAAAATTGAACACAACACCTATTAAATTATTATTAAAATTTAATAGGTGTTGTGTTCAATTTTACGATATT
Source organism: Elmis aenea (assembly GCA_947652605.1). Taxonomy (NCBI): domain Eukaryota; kingdom Metazoa; phylum Arthropoda; class Insecta; order Coleoptera; family Elmidae; genus Elmis; species Elmis aenea. The sequence goes on along the minus strand of CANTFG010000298.1, from coordinate 18,066 downwards.
AAAAATTTTTAAATATTGAGAAAAAAAAGACTAGTATATTAATTGTTGATAAAAATTTTTAGCCCTGAGGATGCTCAAAAAACTAGTGAACGAAACGTAGGATCAATAGACGTAAAAAAAATAAAGTATACCGTCCAGTAATTCCAGAGTTTTATTTCTTCGTATTTCATTTATTTTAACTATCGTCTTGTAACGGTTTAAAAGCCGTGTACAGATTTGGCAACCCAGCACCTGTATTTCAAATTATGATTTAGACGTGACAACGTCTCATCTTTAAATTAAAATTGTTGAGTTAGACGTGGCAACGTCGCTTTTGCAAATTTCTCAGTTTAGCGTGGGTAAAAATAGCACTTCCTGTCGGGCCGTTGTCAGAAAAAGGACACGGGCTCTGGGATCTGCGTGAGTCAAGCACGTGGTGTGAATTTAAATGTAGTTAAATCTAGCAAGTGTACTGAATAGATTACTTACGATGTATCGACGTATTTGAGTGTTTGTACGGATATTTGCTAGTGATAAATGTAGTTAAATCTAGCCAGTGTACTGAATAGATTACTTACGATGTATCGACGTATTTGAGTGTTTGTACGGATATTTGCTAGTGATAAATGTAGTTAAATCTAGCAAGTGTACTGAAAAGATTACTTACGATGTATCAACGTATTTGAGTGTTTGTACGGATATTGGCGAGTGATAAATGTAGTTAAATCTCGCAAGTGATTATAAATGTTCAGCGAAGTGCCGCGTAAGCATTATCTAGTAGGTGGGAGTGTTCCTAACCGGTGGCACGTGCGTAATACGCAGTTCACCGAGCCGTCGAGTACGCAGCTGTAGCGTGTACTAGAACCACTCCGCTAGGAACGCCATCTGTCCGCCGTTAGCAACGGTCACGTTCGCAGAAGTAGCGTGTCCTCCAACCAACTGGAACGGCATCTTCCGCCAGGATCGCCTCAACTAAGTGCACCAACAATGGGGGTAGATATTAAGTTAAGGCCTGTATTGTAAGCGCGGTACAAATTTATTTTCAGTATTCAGAAAACTTCAATGCTAAAAAGTTCCTTGTTTTAGTTATTTGTTAAGGAGAATCAACCAAATAACTTGGCGCCCTTTTATTGATTTATTAAATTGTTTATTTAGATTAGTTTTTTTTTTGTTTGTTTTGTTTGTGAACCCACGATCCTTGCCACCGACCAAGAGCCCGGTCATTTAACACTGAGAGGGTGTCAAAGTGTTACACGTGGCGCCCAACGTGGGGCCCAAAGTTTAGTATTTTTTTTTTGGATGAAAGGTTACAACAGCTGGTGGGTTGTCATTTTTCATTTAGTTTTTTTGATTTTTGGGGGGATCGTTGCCGTTAAGGTGTATGCTCCTTGAGTTTGATTATTTTATCTAGGTTCAGTATCGTTCTCTGGCTTGAGATAAGGTTTTGATAATTTTTTAAATTAAGGCTTTCTTGCTGTCTTGGTTGAAATGGAGGAGCCAAGGGTTTTCGTTAATTATTTGCTCAAGGACGAGTTGTCCTTCGAACTCTTGATTCGTGGTGTCGATTCCACAGGTTTAAAGGTGGACGACAGACGTAAGCTTCTGCGCAAGCAATTAAGGTTGGAAGGAAGCGATCCTTCATTGAGTAAAGGGTATGCTCGAGTAGAACTCGACACACCAAGCGAACTAGACATTTGTGGAAGTAAATTAGAAACTTTAGTGTCGTTAGTAGATGAATTTAGTTTGAAGCCGTTGACGAGCGAATACAATAAGTTATACACTCGTGTTATGCATGTCCTCACCCGAGTTAAGTATGTTCCCGTTGCGGAAAATATTAAAGAGACTATTTCTAAAATGGAAAGTTGCTGTTCAAATTTATTAGACTGTTTAACCTCAATATTCGAGAACCCCGAGATACATTATAATGATTTGGCGGTTGTGATGGAACGATCGATCCTGTCGGTTCAGGAAGTCGCTAGTATGCCGCCGGGAGATGGTGAGGACGTGGTGGTTCAAAATGATGGTGAGCATCAGGAGTCGACACGGGTTGATAACAAAGATACGGACGCTCAAGCATCAACTCCAGCTTCGCCTAGTAAAATGCAAGAGCCGGCTTTTGTTAGTCGGGTACGGAACTTAAATTTTAATCCTAGGCCGTCGGTTATTTTAGCGCATAATCAGCCGGTTTTGTCTGTTACGCCTGTCCCTTCGGTTCCGGTGGTTAAGTGGAATCTTAAGTTTTGTGGGGATGCCACTCGTATGGGGCTTAATTATTTTCTGGAACGAGTTGAAGAGCTACAAGTCGCTCGAAACGTGTCGGAATCTCAATTGTTCAGTAGTGCTATTGATCTATTCGAAGGTCAGGCTTTAATATGGTTTAGATCCATAAGAAATCGCGTTCATAGTTGGCCAGAGCTGGTAGCACAGTTGCGTTTAAACTTTTTACCTCTGGACTATGACGAGGAATTATGGTCTGAAATCCGCGCGCGCAAGCAAGGCCCCGATGAGAAGCCCAATTTATATATAGCCGTGATGATCAATATGTTTAATCGACTGACATGCTCTTATGCCGACCCGGATCGACTGAAGTATATTTTGAAGAACTTGCACCCATATTACGCTAGTCATTTATCGTTAGTTCCCGTTACGTCTATAGACGAACTAATTACGTACTGTCGACGTCTTGAAGAGACTAAGGTTCAAAATGCTAAATATAGGAGCGGTAATAACGTTGATAGTTCGCCCCTAGAGCCAGATTTAGCGTATAGACAACCTAACACGCCACAAAAAAGGAATGTACATTCCATTTCGCGTCGCGATTCTTCGGCGGGTGCCCAGTCAGATAGACAGGAGGTTGCGCATCAGAGCTCTCGAGAATCTCAACGTGGTTTTCGGAAGGAGTCGAGCTTGAGATGCTGGAATTGTCGTACGTCAGGTCACGGTTTTCGTAATTGTTCGGCGGATAGAACGTTGTTCTGCTATAATTGCGGTACGCCGGACGTAGTTTCTCCTTCTTGTCCCAAGTGTAGTGGTACAAAAAACCTGCAAACGAGGGCCTGTCCTTCCAGCGTACAGGACCCTCCTCCCAAGAATTAGACTCGGAACGTGAACATTGGAAGTCCTGGTTGACGACTGTTGGTAATTTTTGCAAAGCATCAGCTCGTACAGACGCCGTGTTTTGTCATCGTCAACAGGATAACCGACCTTTCTTATATGTATCTATTCTGGGCGAACAAATCCTTGCGTTGTTGGATTCAGGGGCTAACCAGTCAGTATTGGGAAAGCATGGTTTATTTTTGATCGATAAGCTAGGACTTAAGCTGACTAGGATGTTAAATGCGCCGTTGTTACAAACGGCCGATGGTGCTAATCAGTCTGTGCTAGGACATGTAGTAGTGCCTTTATGTGTGGATGGACAGGTTAAGGAAATTTCCCTTTTAGTGTCAGATTCCATATCTACTAATCTTACGTTAGGTGCAGACTGTTGTTACTTGTTTGGTTTGAAGGCTAACTTTGGTAGAAATTCTTTTGTAGTACCGACACATATCGATACTTTGAAAGTTATTCACTCGCAGGATGATCTGGACGATAGGCAGAAACGTCGCCTAAAGATAATAGTCAACCAGTTTAAGGTAATCAGTGGTCCAAAGTTAGGCCGTGTTAATTGTGTACAGCATCGCATAGATACTGGGGACGCAGAACCCGTAAAGCAGAGGTATTTTCCTTTGTCTCCAGCTATGTTAGAAGCTGTGAATAAGGAAGTAGACGAGATGATGGAGTTGGGGGTGATTAGGCCATCTTCATCTCCCTGGAATTCACCAGTGGTGATGGTTAAAAAGAAGGATGGCAGTTTAAGATTTTGCTTTGACGGCCGACGTCTTAATTCAGTGACCAGGAGGGACTCGTATCCGCTCCCTTTCGTTTCAGATATTTTAGATCGACTTCGAGACGCTCGTTTTCTGACTTCCATCGACTTGAAGAAAGCATTCTGGCAAATTCCTCTTTCTCCTGATTCGTGGGAGAAAACTGCTTTTACTATTCCTCGCAGGGGTTTATTTGAGTTTGTCGTTCTTCCGTTTGGGCTACATAATAGTCCACAGACGTTACAAAGGTTAATGGACAATCTTTTAGGCCCCAAATTTGACAATGTTTTTGTGTACTTGGACGATATTATTGTGGTGTCCCAGACTTTCGACTGCCACATGGAAACGTTATCTGAGGTTTTTAAACGGTTGAATTCTGCCGGTTTAACAGTCAATTTCGACAAATGTGAATTTTGTAAGCCGTCTTTATCGTATCTAGGATTTGTTGTGGATCAGCATGGGCTTCGTACCGATCCGGATAAAGTAAAGGCTATAGTGGAGTATCCTGCTCCAAGGACCACTACAGAAATCAAACGTTTTCTGGGCATGGCGGGCTGGTATCGCCGTTTCATCCCGGATTTTTCTTCGTTCGTTTCCCCGATATTAAACTTGCTGAAAGGTAAAGGTAAGAGGCAGTCGGTGAAGTGGAATCCTCACGCTGAAGAGAGTTTTCAGCACATTAAACAGTTGTTGGTGTCTGCTCCGATTTTGTCTAGTCCCGATTATAGTAAACCTTTTATTATTCAAACCGACGCGTCAGATGTCGGTCTCGCTGCCGTTTTGATCCAGGGTGAAGGTGACGACGAGAAGGTAATTGCCTATGCTAGCCGCTCAGTGAGCAGCGCGGAAAAGAATTATTCGGCTACCGAGAAAGAGTGTTTAGCAGTGTTATTTGGTATCGACAAGTATCGTCCTTATGTTGAGGGTTCTAAATTTACGGTGGTGACTGATCATTATTCGTTGTTATGGTTAGCTAAGTTACAGAATCCTAGTGGTCGACTTGCCCGATGGAGCTTGCGTCTTTCTCAACACGTATTCGATATAGTTCATCGCAAGGGGAGGTTCAATGTGGTCCCAGACGCCCTGTCCCGAGCCCCAGCTCAAATTAGTACTCTCAAAGTTGTAGATGCAGATAGGGAGCCGTGGTATTTACAGTTGTTAAACAAGATTGCTGCTCACGCTGAGTCGTATCCAAACTTCAAAGAGGAGGATGGTTTGATTTACAAGTACGTTGCGAACAAACATAATCTTGTGTCCAATCTGATCGAGTGGAAGTTGGTCGTTCCTAAGAAATATAGGTCGGAACTTTTAAGGGAATGTCACGATGATCCCACGTCGGCCCATTTAGGTTGTTTTAAGACTTTGCAGAAGTTGGGCGAGAAGTATTACTGGCCTAAGATGAAAAGAGACGTCTCTCGTTATGTACGTCGTTGTGAAGTTTGTCTTGGGAGTAAATCGCCTACTTTTGCTAGGTTTGGGTTGATGGGCAAAGAGAAGTCTGTTCGATATCCATTTCAATTGATCTCAGTAGATATCATGGGCCCTTTCCCTCGTTCAACTAAGGGAAATGCATTTTTGTTAGTCGTTTCAGATTGGTTCACGAAGTTTACGTTGTTGAAGCCAGTGAGCCAAGCTACTAGTTCCGCAGTTGTTAAGTTTTTGGAAAATGATGTTTTTCTCCTCTTTGGTGTGCCCCAAATAGTCATGTGTGACAATGGTGTCCAGTTTAAGAGCTCGGTGTTTAAGAAGTTAATCGATCATTACAAGGTGCAGAAGGTTTGGTACAATGCTAGTTACCATCCTCAGGTGAATCCTGTCGAGCGGGTTAATAAGGTCATTGGTACGGCGATTCGATCGTATGTTAAAGACAATCACCGGTTGTGGGATGTTGAGATTTATAGGGTTGGTCATGCCTTGCGGAACGCAGTTCATGAGGTGACAGGACAAACACCCTCCTTTCTCAATTTTGGTCGTACGGTACCGGCCAATGGAGATTATTATGGGAAGTTGGAGAATCTTTCCCCAGAAGAGCTGACACTGGAAAAACGCGAACAACTAGTTCGAGATGTTAACCAACTGTCTGAGGTATATGAAGCGGTAGGTGTTCGATTGAAAGAGTCGTACGAACGGAATAAGGGACGCTATGATCTTCGGAGGCGCACCGTACAATTTGAACGTGGAGACACGGTTTGGAAGAAGAATGTAGTGCTGTCTAGCGCTGCTGACAAATTTGCTCAGAAGCTAGCACCCAAATACGTTCGTTGCACAGTCAAAGAAAGGACGGGGACGGCCACCTATAGACTAGTCAATGAACATGGCAAAGACGTAGGCGTGTGGCACGTCAAAGACCTAAGGGGTGACACTAGTGGTTTTAAGTAACCATCGGTCGTTTATGTCTACCGCCCTGTTGGCTGGGGTTTACGAATACACCATCGCTAGGAACTGGCAGGGGTAAAAGCCCCCTAAAAATCCCCACCTTTGAACCGTCTGGCATTAACATCTTTAGTCTGTTTGACTGTTTACGACATGTCGTATTGTGGATTTTATCAGATGCTCGACCGTTGTCGGATTTTAAATGGACCTGTAGTCCGTTGGCCTCTGATCCCAAAGACATGTTGTCGTTCTATTTAGGATCTTATCAGGGCTCGACCGTAGTCGGATTTGAATGGACCTTTGTTAGTGCGTTGTAGGGTACTTTCCTAGCACTTAGGTCCGCTTGCCTCTGATCCTAAATTGGGTTACCTATTTTGTCGTTTCTTTTTTTAATTTTGATTATTCAGTGCGCTTGGTGATGGATGAATGGATATGAAGACATGCGATCGTCTCGGCCTCTGACTCCCTAGGGACTTAAACCGCGCCGCCTCTGTCAGAGTGAATTGGTGCTAGGTTATATACTTTTTAGTTTCTTTTCCTCGGCTATGTGGCTCCCGGCCTAACCTGAGGGACAACATAGACCGCCTTCGCACCGAACAAGACATTTTTCGATTCCTACCGGTTTTTTTATTTTTTGGTTTTCGTAGTTTCTGGCTCTATCGCGAGTAGCGGTAGTTTAACGTAGTTCTAGGTAGTTTAACTTAGATTTAGGTCGCGTAAGTTAGTTTTATAGGATCTGTGTTGGGGGTATAAATAAGCTTTTATCACCATTAACGTGATACAAAGGGAGAGCGTTTTGGGAAGTGGTTTAATTTTAATTTTTGGTCCGATTTTGGTAATTACCGCTGTCATGGCCCCGGTTACCAAAAGGCTAACCATGTTAGGGAGAGATTGGCTCGCTAATCGATATCATGATAACGCGCTTATAGTTAGAATTGCCATTTAGCTGCTGCACGTTGAGGCCGTAGGAAGTTGATAAGTTTCGATTACGCTCCGGCGGATTTGGCTAAAAAGTGGTTTTGGGCAGGAAACTTATCGTGGTGAAATTGTTCGATTTAGCGGTTATGTTAGGACTGCTAAGTCAGTTATTTTGTCTTATGAGGAAGACATGTTTTGCACGCATTGATAGGCGCGTTTTTATGTCTGATTAGTTTGGATGTTTTGCTCGGCGGTAATGGACTTAGATTATGCTGCGCGGATTTGAGTAGCCGTATGTGTTAACGTAAGGCGCGACGCAGGAATAATCGGTTTAGTATGGCGTAAATTTCGATCTCCTAATTAGCCAAGTGGTATTTTACCTGTACCGTGGATAGTTTTTAATTTTCATTTAGTAGCTTATCTTCTCAGATGTAGAGTCGGTTAGGTTGTTGTAAGTGAAAGGCGTTTTCGAGCCTCTTTCTTTGGGATTTTTTTTTTTTTTTTGTTTGGTTATGTTTATCAAGGTAAGGGCATTTTGAGTCCTTTTTCCTGTGGGGATTTCGTCCTTTTTTTAGTAAGTAAGGGGGGAGTGTAACGGTTTAAAAGCCGTGTACAGATTTGGCAACCCAGCACCTGTATTTCAAATTATGATTTAGACGTGACAACGTCTCATCTTTAAATTAAAATTGTTGAGTTAGACGTGGCAACGTCGCTTTTGCAAATTTCTCAGTTTAGCGTGGGTAAAAATAGCACTTCCTGTCGGGCCGTTGTCAGAAAAAGGACACGGGCTCTGGGATCTGCGTGAGTCAAGCACGTGGTGTGAATTTAAATGTAGTTAAATCTAGCAAGTGTACTGAATAGATTACTTACGATGTATCGACGTATTTGAGTGTTTGTACGGATATTTGCTAGTGATAAATGTAGTTAAATCTAGCCAGTGTACTGAATAGATTACTTACGATGTATCGACGTATTTGAGTGTTTGTACGGATATTTGCTAGTGATAAATGTAGTTAAATCTAGCAAGTGTACTGAAAAGATTACTTACGATGTATCAACGTATTTGAGTGTTTGTACGGATATTGGCGAGTGATAAATGTAGTTAAATCTCGCAAGTGATTATAAATGTTCAGCGAAGTGCCGCGTAAGCATTATCTAGTAGGTGGGAGTGTTCCTAACCGGTGGCACGTGCGTAATACGCAGTTCACCGAGCCGTCGAGTACGCAGCTGTAGCGTGTACTAGAACCACTCCGCTAGGAACGCCATCTGTCCGCCGTTAGCAACGGTCACGTTCGCAGAAGTAGCGTGTCCTCCAACCAACTGGAACGGCATCTTCCGCCAGGATCGCCTCAACTAAGTGCACCAACAATGGGGGTAGATATTAAGTTAAGGCCTGTATTGTAAGCGCGGTACAAATTTATTTTCAGTATTCAGAAAACTTCAATGCTAAAAAGTTCCTTGTTTTAGTTATTTGTTAAGGAGAATCAACCAAATAACTTGGCGCCCTTTTATTGATTTATTAAATTGTTTATTTAGATTAGTTTTTTTTTTGTTTGTTTTGTTTGTGAACCCACGATCCTTGCCACCGACCAAGAGCCCGGTCATTTAACACTGAGAGGGTGTCAAAGTGTTACAGTCTTCTAATTGCGACCTAATTTTTGTACAAAATAATCCAGCCGCGGAAAAAGCTTTTTCGTATTCTACTACACTTGTTGGTCGAGTAGTGAGTAAACAATCAAACAATCATATGCTATTTGTATGCTTTCCCCTTATTTTTCCTCTTTGAAAATACGTCAATTTTTTTTCGATTATTTGATTTAGATTTTTATCATGATTAGAAAGATATTGTAAAATTACCGGAATTACCGGTAAAAAACTGGCAAATTACCGGTTAAATTTGAAGAGCATTTTTTGCGATTTATTACAATCCCTAGTCGTGTAGTGAGTAAACAATCATATGCCATTTGTATGATTTCCCCTTTTTTTTCTCTTTGAAAACACGTCAATTTTTTTTCGATTATTTGATTTAGCTTTTTATCATGATTAGAAAGATATTGTAAAATTACCGGAATTACCGGTAAAAAACTGGCAAATTACCGGTAAAAATTGAAGAGTATTTTTTGCGATTTATCGGTGAACCGGTAAACCGGTTTACCGGTATTACAATCCCTAATCAGGACCGTATTTATAATAAATTACTTTATTGTAAATTATACAGATGTTTAGTACATTGTCACAGGGAAACTCAAATAATACAAATAAGTTATTGTGGATAAAATATTCCTTGAATTCGGTTCTGTCCTACAAACGCCGTGCCAATAATCAAGTCCTCATTAGTGTAGGAGGGGCTGTGGTGTAAGTTGCTTAAGTATTTAAAGATACGGTACCATAAAACCGCATAATATCTTGAAATGAACTATAACAAACTAAGGACTTCTATTAGGTAAACCTTAGACTAAGTTTGAACATTATTAATTTAGGCTAGAATTAAACTGCTCATTGGTCTTCAAAACCAGATTGCGTTGTTATAAACTCTATTACGGTTTAAATTTAAAAAAAAAACTGGTATATTGAAATTATCTTAGTTCGAAAGTATTTTTTTACTTGAATTTATCTCTATCACACCCATAAAATTGTTCTAGTGTTAACTTTTAAATGAGTTTTCTTGAAATTGTAATATTTTGTCTACTGCATAAACCAGTAATTCGACTTAACTTAAAAAGTTAAGAATTTGGACGTACATTATTTAACGTACTACTTAGGTTAAAAAGTTGCATGCATCTTTTCTAAGAAAATAACTAGCAGGAATATAACTGGTTCTATCATAATTTTGAAATTTCTACCTTCTTAGCAGTCAAAGACACGACATTCTTTTACACTTGTAACTTAGAATATGATAAATATCTGACAACAAACATAACCAAGATAAATGATGTCATATAATCTTCTAATAGATATTGTTTCGAATTTTTTTCTTAATTGAAACATTGTCGAAGACTGCTTAGATTTCAGCGTTTGGAGATGAGTATCGTTCGGTTATTATGTTCATAAATAAACAACAAGCTTTGTTATTGTATCAATCATAGGAACAGATAAACGTTGTCATGTCGAAAGAAGATTATCAAAGTTGCAATAATGTTTATGTAAACTGGATAGCTAATTTAGCATTAATCTAAATAATAAGATAACGTAAATATGAGCAATTTGTTCTGTAAAACAATTAGACATATACTTTTATGATAATCTGCAATTAGTTGTCTTGTTTAACGTTGATCGTTTTTTTCATTCAACAGTCAATGTGTTAGTTAACCTATGTGAACTATGGTTAGCTCTTCATGTCTAATACGTTGATAAAAACGTTATTTATAAAACTTGTAATCTTTAATATTGTTTATTGTGGAATGTTTTCAAACATTTTTGTTCATTTATTTTGGTTTAAATTTTGCTTAATCAATGAAATAAATAATAATGGTATTGCCACTGAAATGTATACAGGGTGTCCCCATTATACACGGCAAAAAAGTATGTGCATATTCCTGAGTGAAAATGATGACCATTTGTCAAATATTTTGTTATCCGAAAATGCTTCCTTTCAAAGTTAGAGACCTCCAAAGTTGCAAGAAAAAAAATTCAAAAAATCGATTACGTCCTAGCCGTTTAAGCTAGAGCTATCAAACTTGGCCGAAATGTTTGGGTGTTTCCCATTGACTTTGTGGGATAATTAGAAAGAAAACACGTAATTGGAAGTATGATTTACAGGCAGGTCATCCGCTTACCATCTTCAGAATTTTTTTCTCTGGGATAAAATAGAAAATGTCATTCGTCCATAAGAAAGTACGACTTAAGAGGAAAAAATTCGTCCCTCTTTGTTTTTGCTGTAAACGTAGCCGTTTTCGAGAAAATTAGTGCTAAAGATGCATCGACAAACTCTGTTTATACACCTCAAATATTTTTTTTTACTAAACTTAGTTGGCTAATGTCATGCTTGACTTAAGGCTTGTTCATAATAAACTAAGTGAATGTCGGCTAATTCGTTTATATACAAGTTTGTGTCTGACATTTTTAAAAAAAGGTTAGGTTGTGAACAAGCCTTAAGTCAAGCATGACATTAGCCAACTGAGTTTAGTAAAAAAAAATATTTGAGGTGTATAAACAGAGTTTGTCGATGCATCTTTAGCACTAATTTTCTCGAAAACGGCTACGTTTACAGCAAAAAACAAAGAGGGACGAATGTTTTCCTCTTAAGTCGTACTTTCTTATGGACGAATGACATTTTCAATTTTATTCCAGAGAAAAAAATTCTGAAGATGGTAAGCGGATGACCTGACTATAAATCAAACTTCCAATTACGTGTTTTCTTTCTAATTATCCCACAAAGTCAATGGGAAACACCCAAACATTTCGGCCAAGTTTGATAGCTCTAGCTTAAACGGCTAGGACGTAATCGATTTTTTGAATTTTTTTTCTTGCAACTTTGGAGGTCTCTAACTTTGAAAGGAAGCATTTTCGGATAACAAAATATTTGACAAATGGTCATCATTTTCACTCAGGAATATGCACATACTTTTTTGCCGTGTATAATGGGGACACCCTGTATATTTGGTTAAAAAAAAAAGTAATTTCGTCCTGATTAAAAGTTGTTTGCATATAACGAACTGCATTAAATTTTTTTCGTAGACCTTATAAAGTATTCCATCAACCTGTTTACTAATACATAGAGTGACAAGTACCTACCACGTTACATGGATAATCTTGATTATTAAAATCAGATATAAAAAATGACTATAAAGTCAGCTGTGATTGCTATTTAACAAGATGTAAGTTTGGTCAGTATAGTTAACCCTCGAACTTCGAACACAATGTGTTCCAGGAGACGGTTCGACTTACAAGTTGTTCGACTTAAGAGTTTAATTTCTACATAAGTAGGTAATAATTTAAATTGAATTGATCCGTCTTAGACCCCCAAAATAAAACATCTTAAGTGCCTATTTTAAAAGACCATATTAATAAAACATGAAAAACAAGTAAGTATATTTGTTTTCAGTAATTGAATGTTTTTATATACAGGGTGTTGACAGAGACTATCGTACATAGGACTTTACCATTCAAATTTAAATAGTTGCAAATATGGGCTCCCCTGATTATTTTACGACAAAAGTGTAAATATAAAAGATGTTAAGAATCAAAAACTACGTAAGATTCTCCACAAGCATTGACTTACGTTCGTTTAAAGTTTAGCGAAATGGACCGAGTATAACACCCTGTATATTATTTTAAAAATTTAACTAGTCAACAATCACTATGACACTATTGTCTAATAAATTACCAGAGTAAACTGCTCTGATGTTGTTATGTTAATAAATATAAATATTTTTATAAAGGTGTGCATCTGTCAAAATTTTCAAAAAAAAAAAGTTAGTAACTCAAAAACGGTTTATCTTAGACATAAACAACATATAATATTTTTGAAAGAAAATTTAATTTTACATTAAATATAAAAAAAACAATATATCAGTGCGCAAAAACTAAACACTGTGTATCGCTGAAAATAATTTTAGGTTATGTAGTAAATGATTACAAATAACTTTTACTCTTAACTTTTTTTAATATTATTACTAATAACAGAGCTATCGAATAATTCGTCTTGGCTGGGACACCCTGTATATGATATAATTTAAGTGTTGTTGTGTTGTAAATAAAATAATTCATTTACATCTTGATTTTTTGTTTTGTTTAGGCGATCTTTTGTTTTTTATCAAGCAATAGATGAAACCCGACGTTATTAATTCATGGCTTGCTTAATTTTTTTTAAATCAAAATAGTTTTTTAATATTAGAGCCGTCAAATTTCAAAATAAATGTATCATGTGGCACATCATTGAAAAGAGAAAAAACATAGCCCTCAAATAACACTAAAATCAACTATGGTTTGCATTTAAAAAAATTCAAGTTTATCTCGTAAAATATGCAATATTAAGAAAAAATATTGCCGCCATTTTACAGCGATCAAAAATATCTACCACTCATTTTTGTTAAAAACTTTTTGCTATATCTCAAAGCAACTGAGATAAATTCATGTAAAGAAATGAAATATTTTTGGTTTTTCATCAATATCTAATTAGCTCTGAACTTTATTCCAAAAACAAAAGCATCGCTGTGTTGCTCTATGAAGTTACCTACACTTTTGTTCCATTTGACCGATCTTGTATCTATTACGGTTTAAAAGTTACCCATGGTGAGCCTCGAATTCTGAACACACTGTTTATCGATATAATTTTGATATCGATATTCGACATGGAAATTTCGATATCGCCCATCTCTAGTGCTTATTATTTTGTGGTTATATATGATGTTAATCTGGACATATTTATTGTTAATTTAATTCAATTCATTACTCTAAACCGCATTAAATAATTTTGTAATTTTTAATTGATTTTGGTGCAATTAATAGTTTGACGTACTCTCGATCGCACACGAAGCAGAAGGTTACCATAAATATAGTTTAAAATTCAACAAAGCTAAATAAATATAACACATCTCTGTGAGAATGGTGTCAAACAGGAGCTAGTAAAAGTAAATATACATATATGCACCATCACGATTAAAATATTTGGTGATTGATATGCACATAGACGAAAACATTTCAGTGGAATTCTGTGGGTGTTTATAGATACATATTGAAATCATATTCGATGCTCTCGAGAAGTGAGCTATGATTTTATGTGACATTACGAAACGTTACTGTATTCGTGATATCTATTTTGGATTTATTTCATGGGTATAAGTAAACACAGAGGGCACTGACCTCTCTGGCAAATGTCCAATGGTTTTATCAAAAACACGCTAATCGAGCACATAAATATATAAGAATTGCTTTTTTTATCAAAGCAACAAATTGTTTATACATGGTCTAAAGTCGCTTTTTAGTGTGAAAGATAATTTGACCGCCAAGAAGATATCAGAAACTGTAAAAGGTAGAAGATTAAGTAAAACAGAACGTACACATGTATGGTGGGAGTATAATGTACTATTTGAATCGCTGATTGCAAAAACAACCCAAGCCCATTTTACGTAACTTTTGGGAATATTGAAAAACATTAAGGTTTTGCAAAAAATCAAACAACATGTGTTTTTAAAGATCTACTGATGTGTTATTAAAATTGATCCATTTCACTTCTAAATTTTTTTAAATCACTTAATTATTCCAATTAATAATGAATAGAATTAGTTTGTTTTTGCGATCAATGTGATTTTAGTTTTGAGAATTCCTTAATTTCAAGTTAATACATAAAGTAAAACAACAAATTACGCAAAAATCTATTTTTAAAGTAAATATAAAAATATTAATGTTGAATTTGTTTGTATAAACATAAACGGTAAATAAATGAACTAGGTACACATTATTATGATCTATTAGTATCATAATAAATAATAGTGAATTTTGCGTTTCTGTTTCATTTGGGGTGTAGGCTGTAGGAACATTCTTCGCCCACAATTCTTACCCCACAATTCATCGCCCACAATTCTCCGCCCACAATTCTTCGCCCACAATTCTTGGCCCACAATTCTCCGCCCACAATTCTTCGCCTCCACAATTCTTCGCCCACAATTCTTCTCCTACACAATTCTTCGCCGCCACAATTCTTCGCCCATAATTCTTTGCTCCCACAATTCTTCGCCCACAATTCTTCTCCTACACAATTCTTCGCCCACAATTCTTCTCCTACACAATTCTTCGCCGCCACAATTCTTCTGCGCCACAATTCTTCGCCGCAACAATTTTTCGCCGTATACAAGCATAAATCACAAATTTTATTTGTAAATGTGATTGTTTTCATTTATAACGTAATTTTTACAGATTATTTTACATTAGATTTGATTAGGTAAGGTTAGGTTAGGTCAATTTAGGTTAGGACATACAGTATATAAAACACAAATCTGCACGGAGGCAGAGCACACAACGTAGAAGTTAAAATGTCAAACATAAACGTCAAAAAAGGACAATTAAAAGATTTAATTTAAAACACATTTTAATTAATAACCAGGGAGTCTGATATGTATGTATGCATAGACTGTTGCATGTAAAAACAACCAAACTCCAGGACTTGGGTTATTTTTGCACTCAACTTGCTCCCATTTAAACTTTTTCCCGTTCAAACTTCAACAAAGGTCGTCAGACTTGGGTCTTTTACACAACCAACTGATGGATTTGCTCTTAAGGAAGGCAAAAATATCAAAATCTCACTGTGCATGAAAAATGGAAAAGGTTGTTTTTGCAATAAGCGATTTATTTATGTTTTGCATAAAACCATGGCTTACTACTTGCAAGCAACATCTTGAAAATAACAAAAATCGAAATACATATTTTACTTTGTTATCCAAACTATGCATGTACATGTACGTTACAGGAATAAAGCACCAACATGGTATGCCTTGGTATTACATCAAGTACACTAGTGTATAAACAACTTGTGATGCAAGATTTTATTAGTTATGTTCATCATGCTGGTATTTATATTTAACAGGCAACATAAAGTAATGGTATGACAGAATAAAACAAAAGAATTACTTTTCTACACAGACTTGTGGCCACGAGAGTTAACAAACCAATAACCATAAATTAAAGCATTATTTCAATATTTACGAGACTTTTAACTACAATATTTACAACTCGAAATTAAGTTCACATATTTATAGGTCAATTTATCACTTTTGCTTTTACTGAGACTTCGCGTGGAAGCAGAGTGCACAAAGAGTCTTTTCCTGTATACATAAAAACTGCCACTAAATTGCTATTAAAATCTTTCAACTGTGTTTTTTTTAAGTAATTTTTTTCACCAATTATTATAAATCGATTTAATAAATTGTAAAAAAATCTCCACTTTCACAACAAAGCTTAAATCCATATTTAACATCTGCAGTAATTTTACAATCAACCTGATTATAGGTATCACTATTATTAATATTAATACCTCGTTAAATATTCTACAATTTTTTTGTATAAGAAAGTATCTTAGGTCAGCCTTATATAAAAACAAGCTAATATTAAAGGCACAAGAAACTGTTGTTTTTTAAATGTTTTTATGAAATCTGTGTTAATGTAATATGTAAAAAACAGTGACATTTATTAACAAATCTGGTATATGTAAGTGAAACCCTTCAAATAAATATATTATAAATTTCTTGTCGAAATGTAATTCTAGTTTCAAGAATCTCATCTTTTTATTAGACTTATTTATTTCTTTAAAAAAATGTAAGTGGTTTTTAATTAAGCTTGTTTATATTAATAAACGCATCACTTAAATAATCAAACAACTTAGAAGTAAATGTTAATTTTGGAGTGGTCTAAGTTGTATAGACTCAATATACAGGGTGTCCCAGATAATATTTCCAGCATGGGGTCTCGCTTATTATGATATACAGGGTGTCCCAGATTACATTTCCAGCATGGGGATCTCGGTTATTATAAGAGATACAGGTTTGCTTAAATTAGATTAATTATTCCTTAGGGTGAGAGGAGCCACAATCAATTTTTAAAAGTACAAAATTCCTCGTGCTTCAGATGTTATAGCAAAAAATATGAAAATGTCGAATTTCTTTTTTCTCTCATAACTTTTTTGTCTTAATCATTAGAACAATTTTATTTGTATTTTCTTAAGATACTTTTTAATGGAGAATGTAACTGTTATTTTGGATTTTTTTTAGCACCTACCATTTTTGAGATATTACCCCTAATTTAATTTTTTCTTATGGGCCGCGAAGTTGGCTATGGAATAGTTAAATGTGTTGTTTTTTTCTCTTTTAAATGAGATATTACTTGCTATATCTATTTTTATAAATAAGTCACAAAATGAAGAAAACTCGTATTTTACCCATCACTTATCAAGCTATCTATGAAAATAAAAACAAAAAACAACTAATTCATTGTCAAATGATAGTTACTCTTTGTGCTGTATTATTTATTAGAGTTTTATAGTATTGTTGTGTATTTCGATAGTCTTTGTATAAAGTTTGTTATCATATAATTATGGGTACATTTATAACTAATTAAAAATTTAAATGTTATAATGCTACATTCTTTACAATAGAAACTGTGTAAGATAGATAATTCTAATTAATTATTGATTTGTTTTGGATTTTTGGTTGGTTTCTTGAAAAAACCACTTTCTTTTAAATTTATTTCCAAATTTCTGTAATTACGCACCCTTCGTGGCCTTTTCTCGGGATATAGCTCTAAGTATATTCGCTCAGCTTCTACCTAGTTTTTATGGTAAAGAATGTAGCATCTCAACATGTCAAATTTTTCGCTATTTTTAAATGTAGCCATCATTATAACAATTGCTGCAAAGACTAACGAATTACCCAACAATAATGTGAAATTTTAATAAATGATACCGCTGACAAATACTAACTGTCATTTGACATTTAATTAGTTGTTTTTTGTTTTTATTTTCATAGATAGCTCGATAAGTGATGGATAAAATACGAGTTTTCTTCATTTTGTGACTTATTTATAAAAATAGATATAGCAAGTAATATCTCATTTAAAAGAGAAAAAAACAACACATTTAACTATTCCATAGCCAACTTCGCGGCCCATAAGAAAAAATTAAATTAGGGGTAATATCTCAAAAATGGTAGGTGCTAAAAAAAATCCAAAATAACAGTTACATTCTCCATTAAAAAGTATCTTAAGAAAATACAAATAAAATTCTTCTAATGATTAAGACAAAAAAGTTATGAGAGAAAAAAGAAATTCGACATTTTCATATTTTTTGCTATAACATCTGAAGCACGAGGAATTTTGTACTTTTAAAAATTGATTGTGGCTCCTCTCACCCTAAGGAATAATTAATCTAATTTAAGCAAACCTGTATCTCTTATAATAACCGAGATCCCCATGCTGGAAATGTAATCTGGGACACCCTGTATAC
>CANTFG010000297.1:0-14105 GCA_947652605.1 Elmis aenea | reverse complement strand
TCAACGGTCCGTTGACAGTGACATACTTCAATTTCTAGGTTATGTTGTTAAATTGACATTATTGACATAATTCAATTTCTGAGTATGCTGTCAGTTTGACAGTATAGACATACTTCAATTTCTAGGTTATGCTGTCAGTTTGACAGTACTGTCTTTTGACATACTTTAATTTCTATGTTACATATCAATTTATTTTTAAATGCCATCGTATTTTCATATTCTCAAATATGAATTCAACTCGAAACTGGGATTGTTTCGTATGTATGTTTAGGGGAGAGCGAGGCGATTCCGATTTGGTATGATACATGTACATAAAGCTTTATTGGATAATGGTCCAGAATGGTCTGAGCGCTTCTATTATTCTGTCAAAGTTTGACAGTGCGTGCGTTTTCATCATGCAAGTACGAACATTTTTGCACTTTTTAAATAATAACGTTTGCAAGCGATTTTTTCCGAGGTCCTGAGTGTGCACATATTAAACTTCGATCTTTTATACGACCTTTCAAAGAAGTTCGCGATTTTTAGACGCCCCCGAGTATTTTTAATCGCTCTTTGAAAAAGGCTTTCGACGTTCGTTAGTTTATAGTGCGTGCGCGCGCCTGCGCATTTTCTCGTTCCTGGTCCGAATTTAACTCGAAAGTGGGATTGTTTGGTACGTACTTGTCGGGGAGAGCGAGACGATTCCGAATCGGTACGACACATGTGCGAAAAGGTCGAATCGGAGAAGGTTCGAGCGTTTAAACGTTACGTCAAAATGTCAAATTGTCAAATTTTGACGAAATTCTCGCTCCAGACGACCCGATTTGAATGTTGCGTGTACTTTGATGTCATATCCTGGGTGGTTCTGGTGATTTAAATGACGTGATGAGGTCAACATCCAGCGACGTTGCCTCGGAAACACCCTATCTTTCGTCTAAAGGCCACACTCTTCAATCTTCTTATGCAGTCAGGCTCCAGCAGTGGCTCTAGTAGTGGATTCTCGTGCTGATCCAGGGCCTGGTGATGTTTTGCTATTTTTTCTATTATGGTATCTTGAACGGTGCGTATATTAAGGTCTTTATGTAGGGTATGGTTGGACACGTTCCAGGGGGCATCCGCAATCTGCCGAAGCATTTTTGATTGGCACCTTTGTATGATTGCAATATTGCTCTTACGGGCACAGCCCCACAGCGCAATAAGTATTAATTTTTACCAAAATTTTTGTTCATAGATTAGTTGCTATTTAATTATACATCATTGTGACTCATTTATTCAACTCTGCATCTCTTACCGTTTTCGAGATCCATATGCTTTTCACATCTGTATCAGCAAAAATAAAAATGAAGAGGATATCTGAAAAACCAAATCGTATCTTTTTAAATACAATTCATTACTCGACATAAGCGTCTTTCTAAAATTGTAATCGAATGCAAAGCGAATGTTGTCGTAGAAAATGGCGTATAAGTAGTGTGTGACAGCGCAGTAATAAAATATGAACTAAAAAAGAACTTAGAGCGCAGTTTTAATATGAGCCGTTTTTTATTTCTGTAAGGGTGGATACATATATGTGTAACAGCGTACTGTGACAGCGTAACGTAACCACGTCGCTTACCAAGTCTGGACGGTTGTGACTTCGACGCGTATCGTTCTGGCGTACTTTGTTGGTACGCAGCGCGGTTCGCCGTGATCCATCATCGGTTTTTCGATGACACATCAAAGGACGATACCAGTCATTGAATAAAAATATAAAATATATATATAAAGGAAGGAGCGTTATAGCGATACTAAGGCGTCCAGGTAAGCCTCTCAATATGGCGGATGCATGTTTCCGCTTCTCAGTGGCGTATCTAACATTTTTAAATATGTATTGATTAATGTAAATATTTGCTTTGTTTTGAACTAAGCCTGTTATTTACTTATTTATTTCTTGTTTCGTGGTTGAGGGAATTAAAAAAACGACAGCATATTTCAATATTTGGATTGTTTATTATGAGAGTTAAAAAATATGCTGTACACAAATGCACGCCACTGATATGACATACCAATTTGACAGCCCACATCAAATTTTCAATGCATGATTACACTACAAAATATTAATGTCTACTTACCTATGAAACGTAATCTTTTAATCTTCAACATTTTTTTACCTAGTAAGACTACAAGATCTGCAGCTAACCATTTTAGCACACAAAACCCTAAATTTCTTGACTGTTTAACCTGTCAAAACCGGCCGCCATCAGAGGCCATTTATGTCGTAATTTGCGTTGCCGCCCAAACGCCGCAGTATAGTATTAAAAGCTCCTTCCTTTAACTTTTTATTCACTGATACCAGTATATGACACGCAACGTGGTCACACAAGTTTGGGCGGGGAAAGTTATTCGTATATTTATGGTTCGTTTAGTTGATACAGTACGCCAGGGGTCGCAAACTCAAATGTTACTACGGGCCAGTAATTTAGATGTGCGAGTTACGCGGGCCGTATAGAGGAGCTTTTTTTTTTTTTTTTTAGCTCACAGCTTCCTATCAGTTTTTTAATGCGACGCGAGCCGTGTTCAAAAGTGAAGACCCTTTTCTTTTAGCTCACAGCCTCTCTTTTTTTAAAGTTTTTTGAACACGAGCCTCTTTCTTCAGTATTTTAGTAGTAGTAATGACGAAATGTATTCCATACTTGAGGTCGCGGGCCGGATATAGAGCCTCCGCGGGCCGGATCCGGCCCGCGGGCCGCCAGTTTGCGACCCCTGCAGTACGCTGTCACGGTTCGGGATCCGGTCCGATTGGAAGTATGCGATGAGGTACGTTGTTCGGAACGTGACGGGGTTCGCGACGCTTACGTTACACAGATCTGTACATACCGTTAAACGAGACAATTGTGCGTAATTGAAGCACTATCTTACATGTTAGAACCGACCTTAACTGTTAATTAAACAATAATAAGATCAGACATGGAAGTCCATGTCAGTCCTATTCAGGAATTTACGGACCAACCTTACTTAAGCTAAACTATTTGATGTAGTTTGTAAATTATAACAATTCCCACTTTTGGTCCTGAGCCATTAAATTGCTTATGTTTGTGCCTCGACAACACCATAAAACCGTTACTAAGGTCTAGAGCTGACTTCCATATTATTCCCAAAAGTCTTCTTAGGTATAGTTTGCAATGTACGTTCATGTAATGACTTAATTAGAAACTTTAAGCCATGATTTGCATCGCAATAAATAATAAAATCAAACGTGAGATTGAAAGCTATTTTTAGGGATAATTTGAAACAGGAAACGATGTCGGTAACTATAAGCGTACCAAAATGGATTATATAAAGTGAAATTAAAGCAAGATGAAAGGGCTGTAAAACAATTTTCCTTGGACTGCTTTAATCTTGCGTAATAAAGTCACGTAGTTTGCTTTTTCAACTTCTCAGGTTGAATTTGCACGGAACAAACGTTTTCAGTTTGGAAAATCTTTTATCTTTGTGAAGTTTTGATGAATTTTATTACGACAAAAGATTTTTATAACTGCAAAATATAAATCCTAGATATGTTATAAAACATTGCTACAATCACTTTGAGCCTCACAAGTTCTTATCGTTTGACTTTTATATTTTTATTAGATTAATGAATACTCGTAAGTCCAGTAAGCTAAGCCTAGTTTAATCGGATATGTACAGTCAAGAACTTTAACAGGGTGCGTGAAGTTGGCAAACCAATCATCGGCGCAACTTTTATAATAAGTTTCATCTTTTGGCACCCAATATGCGCCCAAACGCGCCCTAAAAAATTTAGTGCGCATTTGAGCGCATAAAAGGCGCTAAAGGATGAGATGAATTTTAGAATTTTCGGAAATAGTTGGCGTGCCAATTTCACGCAATTTAATGAATTAGCTATATCTCGGTAACCGGTTAAGCAAAATTTAAAAATTTTAAGTCGCATATGGGCGCATATTGTGCGCTTAAAGATGAGATTGACGTGTCAACTTCAGGAATCTACTTTAATAGTATTTTAAAATGTTAAAAATCCAAAGCCTTACTTAAACAAAACAGCTCGTATTTATAAATTATTTGTTGCTAATAAATCAACGACTTGTCAAGCAAACTATTTCGTTAACAATTTTATACAGCTCTACAGGGTGGACCAAATTCGAATGTTTTATGGGGTATCTCGGTTACCGTAATAGATAGCGAAAATCTGATTTCTGTCTCTTGGGCTATTTTTTGAGAAAATAACGCCTGTGCAATCAGATTTTTTCTATCTGATTCCATTTTGGCACTACAGACGAAAAACGAAATTTCATAATTTTTGAAAATTTGCTGTAACTTTATTTATTAAATTGGAACAAAATGTTTTTATGTATCAAGGCCAAAAAGTACGTTTTGGCCGAGGTGCATATTACATTTTTTGTGCGATCGAATTAAAAACAATTAAAATTTTTAGTAATTTTCAAAATTATAGGTTAGAAACTACATGACATTCTGTCACTGGCAGATGACAGCGTATGTACTGCATTACCAGCCCTCTCCTTAGCAACAGCCGTAAAAGTTACTTTTTCAGCCGTTGCTAAGGGTAACGGCAGGTAATGCAGTACTTTATGGTTGCTAACGCGTCCGTCAAACAGCTGTTTCTAGTACGATCGCACAAAAAGTTTTTTTATACACATTTTTTTGCTTAATTTAAAAACAAAAGTAAATTTTTCTTAGCCACCTTGACTTTCGAGATATGGAGTAAATTTAAATTTTTTTAAATGGAAACCCTAGTTGGCGATGACTTTATGTGAACGAGTATTTGTTTATCTTTTCAAAAATATATAGTTTTATATATTTGTTGCAAAAAATAACCAGGATATGGTCAATTTTGTAAAAATTCGATCATCAAAGTTAGCCATGATTTCGTAAACAAGTGATGTTTGCAATTTATTAAACAACTAAACGTCATTTCGAAGTAAATTTTTTAACTTTTAAGGAAATCCGTGTATTATTTCGTATTTTATAGCTGTTTATTGTGGTATTGTGAACATGGCTAAATTTGAATTCTTTGAAAAGTTAATTATGTTAGAATATTACTTTGTAAGTAATAAAAACGTAGCGGATGTTGCAGAATTTACTTGGCAATGACGTTTAGTTGTTTAATAATTGCAAACATCACTTGTTTACGAAATCATGGCAAACTTTGATGATCGATTTTTTATAAAATTGGCCATATCTTGTTTATTTTTAGCAAATAATATATAAAACTTTATATTTTTGAAAAGCTAAAAAATACTGTTTCACATAAAGTCATGGCCAACTACGGTTTACCTTTAAAAAAATGTAAGTTTACTCCATATCTCAATAGTCAAGGTAGCTATGAAAAAACTACTTATGTTTTTAAATTAAGCATAAAAATCTGTATAAAAAACCTTAATAACATTTTGTTCTAATTTAATAAATAAAGAAGTTACAGCAAATTTTCAAATTGATGATATTTCATTTTTCGTCTGTAGTGCCTAAATGGAAAGCGATATAAAAAATCTGATAACACAAGCGTTCTTTTCTTAAGAAAATAGGCCAAGAGACCGAAATCAGATTTTCGCTATCTATTACGGTAACCGAAATACCCCTTAAAACATTCGAATTTGGTCCACCCTGTACAAAGAAAAACTTAGCAAGTCAAATATGCGATTGTAGTACACAATCAAGGGACAAGAGTTTAATTAAAAATAAGTTTGGACTAAGGATTTTAAAAGTTTAAAGGATTAATTAGTTTTGTGAACACGCAAGCGGTGCTTTCATTTTAAATGCACTAGGGTTTTTAAAGGAAATCGGTGTGAATTAAAATGATTTTTAATTTCAAAGTTTTAATGCAATTTTTGAATAAAAGAACTCGGCTCTATTTTCTGTACAAGGTAATTGGATCAAAGTTAAACCAATTAAAGCGAATAATATTAACTTAATTTCACAGGCTAATTGTAAGCTACAAAGACAAAAAAACAAACCACTTTCGGATTTAAAACAATAGGATTATTTTTCTAATTTGTCTTTTTCGTCCTTTATTTACCTAAAATATCTAGACGCATACGCTTTTGACTGTTCCTATTAGAATATTTGCGTTTAAGCGTTTATACTTTGCCGCGAGTGTTAATTTTTTAGAGTGCTCGTTTGCATACGGTGACGATGACAAATGGGCCTAATTGTAGAAGTGTTTTTTAGTTTCCTGTAATTATAGTGAACCTGTACCGCCAGTGGTTTAATGGGAAACACATTTTTAAATCTGGGTCATATGTGTGGGATTAAATATGCTAATGGCCGTAATAAATTTAATTTTTTCTGCAAAATGTTTAATAGCTGATTATGCAAACGCCGTTACTAATTGTTTAAGTTGTAGATGTCTGATTCGTGAGATATATTAGGGAAGATGTAAAATACAGAGATGTTGGATGCTTTAAACAGAATCTTTTGTCTAGCCAATTTGAATTTGGCTTTCAGATTATAAAACCGAAAAGATTACATTTGTTTTTTACACGTTCGCTACTACTGTATACTGTATCATATAACAAACTTTTCTAACAGACCAAAATTTTTTTTGTTTGATTTATTAGATTTATTAGTTAAATATAATATATTTAAAACATATTTGTATCCTAATATAACTCAAATTTAGATTTTTTTAAGTGTCACATACAGTCTGCACAAAAAGTAACGTAACGGTTCAATAGCTCGTCTTGTGACAACTTTACAAAAAAAAGTTTTATACAAAAATGGTTCATGGTAATTTACTACATTACCTTAAATTATTTTTAACTATACACAGTGTTTTGCTTTTGCGCACTGATACGTCACTATGTTTTTTTATAGGGAACACCCAGTATATTTTATAATTTTTAGATGTAAAATTGAATTTTCTTTCAAAAACATGTAGGTTTTATGTATCTAAAATCAGTCGTTTTTGAGTTATTTAAGTTTTTATAAAAATATTGTCAGAAACAGGAGTCTAAAAAACTAAGGATATTTCACAACTTGGCTATGTCAGAACGAATTTCTTTGAAATTTTGCTAGACAATAGTGTCACAATAGGTACTTGTTGAATAGTTAAAATTTTAAGATAATGCACAGAGTGTTCCTTATTCCCGCTCCATTTAGTCATACTTCAAACACGAATAAGTCAGTTTTATTAAATGGAACACCCTATGTATTTTTACATTTTCTTATTGATCATGTAATTTTCTTCAAATGTATTGAAGGTCAATTATGTTTAAAATCAGCATATTATGAGTTATTGCGGTTTCCTTGATAAACTACGGATATACACCTACACAATATTTAATAGCATTCAATTAGTAGGCTTTGAAAATAACTCAAAAATTTATTTTAAATGTCAAATGCAACTTCATTTTTACCTTTTGACTGTATTTTGCATTGTGTTTTTAATTAACTTTTAAAAATATATAAGTTTAATACATTTTTTGTGTATTTGGGAACAGGGAAAAATCATTATTTATTTAGGGGCTATTGCGAAAAAAGCAACTAAAAAATTGTTTATTGCATATTCTAATGAATCTAATGAACATAATATGACTAATCGAAGTCATGCTACTGGAAATATTCTGTTTTTAGGAGCAGTAGAGAGTTAATATTAAGTATTTTTTTTAAATATTAGTTGTGCCCTTCAGGTATACAAAAGTAATCATGCAATATGCGTTTGAGGCAGCTATTTTTGTCATAGCCTGAAAAATAAAACTCTTTTATGTAGATCAAACGTCAATTTTTATGTAGATACGTTTTTATTTTGAATTAATTTTTAATCTGACAAATTTTTTAGTTTAAAGATCAAAATATAATTGTATTTGATATTTAAAACAAATTTTCCAAGCCTACTAGTTGAATGCTATTAAATATTGTGTATGTATCCGTAAATTATCAAGAAAACCTCAATAACTCGAGAAATACTGATTTTAGATATAATTGACCTTTAATACTTTTTAAAGAAAATTACATAGTCAATAAGAAAATGTGAAAATACATAGGGTGTTTCATTTAATAAAACTGATTTATTCGTGTTTGAAGTTTTACTAAATGGATCGGATATAAGGAACACCCCCAGCATTATCTTGGAATTTTAACTAGTCAACAACCATTTTGACACTATTGCCCTACAAAATTTCAAAGGAATTCGTTCTGACATAGGCAAGTTGTGAAATATCACATTTTTTTTAGACTCCGAATTCTGTCAATATTTTTATAAAAACTTAAATAACTCAAAAACGACTGATTTAAGATACCTAAAAGCTATATGTCCTTGAAAGAGAATTTGATTTTACCTCTAAAAATTATAGAATACTTATACTGGCTGTTCTATTTATAAAAACAAAATGACGTATCGGTGAGCAAAAACAAAACACTGTGTATAATTGAAAATAATTTAAGGTTATGTAGTAAATTACCACAAACAACTTTGGTATGAAATTTTTTTTTGTAAAGTTGTCACAAAACGAGATATTGATCCTTTACGTTACTTTTTGTACACACTTTGTACACGCTGGTTTATATCCTCATTAACGTTTCTCATTTTTGGGTAAAAATAATGCTAAAATAATTTATTTATGTAATAAAGTTGTCTTGTAAATATAAAATTAACTTACCAGCCTCTATAACTCCTTAACAAAAAAACTAAAAAAATTAGACCTCTAAATAGATAGTATTGACATATTGAAGTTATTCACAAAACTTCTAGCCCTCATACTTCCATACTAAGCGTCACTTATATGTGCCTCACATTCATATATACCCCCTTATACACACAACTTCAATTATATAGCCTAACACATCGTAAATTGCATTGTAACTAGGAAATATTCCTGTCACACATTTGTGCCAGCGGTCTCTTACAGAATACATTCTGTCATACATACGGGACGCTTGGTAGCAAACGTGGTTAATTTACTTTGAATGAAAGTTTTACTATGTAAAGATTAATTTTTTTTATAGCCCATTGATATTCCAGTACTATAAAATATCATTTGTTAAAATTTGGAACAACACTTGTTTCATCGTTACTTGTTTAACATACATCTTAGCTTAGCTTAAACAACAAATTATTATTGTAATTGTATTTATATTATTTATTGTAACAGTTTAGAGTTTAATCTAGTCTAGTATATCATTAAAACACACCCTCATACAATCTTGGAATATTACGACATCAAGTCGTTTACGGTGATATTGTTATTTATGACTAGACAATCTGTAATAATAATCTCTAGCTTTGCCATAATTTTGATGGATGATTTAATTTTAGAGCGCTCTTGGTCCTGAAAGTAATACGGCCGAGAGAGTCACAATTTTACTTGAATCATCAGTTTAAATTTTGTAACCAAATTTTTTCTGCGTACGGTCAACATTAATTATAGAGATTTAGGGATAATGACGATGTTATTTTTGTTGAAATTAATATAAAACGAATTTGTTTAATTTTATATTAAGTTGAAACAAACATTGTTACTAAGCTTAGTTGTTGGATTGGAATCGTGTCAAATGTTTCGTTCGTCCCTACTAAATTCGTCTTCAGAGTCAACTGTCTAACTACCTCAGCTAGCCGAATTTCCTAAACACACAAAAATCATTAATTCAGTTTCTACTCTGAATAAAGTTTTTATAATTTGGTGATTGTGTCGTTTAGGTGGGGAATTTTGAGCTAAAAGATTACCTCCAGTAATTTACAGGGTATTAAGCGACTGTGTGGTTACTTTTTAATCAGATGAAATATGCTCTGTATAAAACTAAAATACTCTTTATAATTCCGGCGAGGGTGGATATAAAAACCTGTAATAGCAAGTGAAGTGGAAGATGGATACCGTATATTAAACTCAAAGTTTACAACTCATCAACTAAACTGATTCACAGCTGCTGTCAGAATTATATTCTCTGACGAAGTGTATTATCCAGTGCGGAGTAAACTGTTCCTTTTTATCAATTTAGGTTTTATAAATAGGAAGTTTATTCGTGGCTGCATTTCACATTGAAATAAAAATCAGAAGGTAGCGAATAAAAAAGAGATCACAAAATTCAGTTGCTTGAAAGATAATTGCACGTATAAATAAACTAAAATTTGGGAGCTACTAAAAGTGTTTTATAATTATGCATCCATGGTAAAATGAAAAATTATCCTTAGGGCGTTAATAATAACTATTTGTTAAGTTCGTTGTTAATCAATGTAAATCGTTCTATTTTATTCTTTGATGTAAACGTATTTTGTAATGATTGTTTTAAATCGACTATGACCAAGTTTCTCAAGAAGATGATCCTCCGCCTTATTAACAAAATAAAAAATGACTGTAGATGTCGTTTACTTTGAAAGTGGCATAAGCCACTTTTATGTTATTTTGATATTTTAAAACCTTTCCCGGCCGGCGTGCGAAAAATTGCACTAAGGACGGGGTGGGATACGAATGTATCCCAATCAGTTTATTGTTTCTTTGAATTAAAAAGACAAATTTCATGATATATGTATGACTTAAAAAACTTTAGAAAAGGCATTTAGAATGCACAAAACTTTATCAACATAGATTAACTTTACAAATGTTTTTTTTTTTTAATTTCTGGTTCCTTACAAATAGTACAAATTATTGTTTTTGATAAACTGCTGTGGTGGAAACAGACATATTTAGAACACTTTTGGCAACTTCTTCTTGTTCTTTTGTCTTCTTTTCTCGGACATATCAAACAAAGGCTCTATATTCCTAAGAAAAGACAGTGGTTCTCTTTTTGCTTTTAGAGCTCCCATTGTAATTAGTATGCCTATGACAGCATTAATTCATTTCATAAAGATTTGTTAGTATTAGTATCACTTATTTGGTTTTTCAGGTTTCTTTTTATTGTATTTCTCGTAAAATTTTTCAGCTTTTTGATTGGTATACCTAACTACAATATCTAAAATTTCGTAACACTAAAAAAAAAACTTGAATCAGTCAAGAAGGTTTGCAACACTTTGTGATTTGATATTTACGCCAGGTTTGGTGGCTACTACATTGTGAATTAATTCAGAATGTAGTTTCGGTTTTGGTGCGATTTTGTTCCCCATCTTTTGATAAAACATCGGATCTCCATCTGCACAGTCCGTTTCGTTGCTTAAGTTGTCGCCGATTCACTCCAAAAATGAGAAATAATATTAAAAAAATTACAGTAATTAAATAAAGTAAAGTGATATAATGAGACATTAATAAAAGAAAACTGATGGGTAAATTATACAAGATATTTAAATTAGGTACCTATTTTATTTTCGCTTTATTTAAGTACTTTTTTATTATCATTGATATTCATAAAATGCACAAGTCATAAGTAAATTTATCAGAACATTTTGGAAAATAAGTGTAGCTAACTAACTTAGCTATTTAAAGTATTTTATAAAAACGTTCATTCATGTATTAAATCATTGCCATTAATAGGAGTGAAAAAGTTTTCGAACTTTTTACCTTGTTTAAAAGTTTTAATAATTGTGGTAAATCTAATTTAACTAAACCTGTATCTCTTATAAGAAATGAGATGCCCTTGCTGGAATTGTAATCTGAGACACCCTGTAAAGGGAAGCAAATTTATTAATTTAAAATAAATGTAGTTGCACCCTTCTTTTAACTATAAAATTTTCTATGACGAAAGTAGTGATAATTTTTAAAGAAATTGCAAGTAAAACGTTTAAAGAAAAAAGCACCATAAATTTTTGTGTACAGTTTTAACTCATTTTTCACACTATACCGCTTTCAAACGGCTCAAATATCAAGTTAAGGTAAATTGAATTCTTTGTTTTTGCGTTTAAAATTGAAATCAGGATTTTTAAATCTTTGAAAGAGTTGCTTATTGAAGATTTACGTGTTAATTTTGTTGTCTGGTGAATCCTTAACATACGGCGTCAAAATCAGAAATATATCACCGATACACTCATTTCTATTTCACAAGTTTTGCGCAATTATTTTGTGGAATACACAGAAACTTTCCACGCAAGCAGTATTAATCACTGCGGTTAATTGTATTAGTAATAAATTAACGACGTAGTTAAACGTATAACACAACGAATGCCGAAAATATTGCTAATTACATTAACAACAGATAAAGCAAGCACAATATGCAAATCATTGGACAGATTTATCGCAATAATAAAGTACACATTCATTTGGAAATAGACGCTAAACAAATTTGCCTTCCGTTTGCATTAAGCGCATTCGAATGAAAACAGAATAATCGAATAAAGTTGTTTTTCATAAACTACGTATCTGTCATGTTTGCAATGTGTACAGCCAACAATATCCAAGTAGTAGGTACAATAATAAATGTTTATACTATTACACAAAAAAAAACTTTTCGTCATAAACAAATATATATGTACATAGTCTTGCCATAAGTTCTGTCCCTTATTCAAAGACGCCTAATTTATAGAGGAAATAAAACAAATGCAACAAATATTATATAATTTGTTCTTTAGTTACCAAACTATATAAAAAATATTAAAACTACTCAAAATGTCCACCTTTTGCTCTCACACACTTCTTCAAACGTTCCGGCCACCATCTATCGCAGCACGAATGACTTCAACCGGTATCGAAGCTGCTGCTTTCACCAAATCTGCTTTTAGCGCCTCGATATTTCGATGGACTTTAGAGCAAGCCTTTTCCTCTAAGATATTCCACAATCGGTAGTCTAAAGGATTGAGGTCTGGACTTCCAGAAGGCCAATCTTCAGCGGCGATAAATTCTGGCAAATTGACTTCTAACCAGCGTTGTGTCGTCCTGGCTTTGTGTGCCGGTGCTGAATCTTGTTGGAATATCCAGTGCTTTCCTGCAAACAAAGTATCGCTTAAGGGCTTCACCACCCGCTCCAAAATGTCGCTTTGGTAGTTGACTGCGCGTGTTTTTACTCCCTGTTCACAGAAATGCAATTCTGTGCCGCTCTCGTAAGATACTCCCCACCAAACCATCAAGGAAGCTGGGTGATGCCCTTTTTCCACCTTCAGATTTTTTTTCGGCGGCTTCCCGAGAGCTGTGAGCATAAATTCTATCGTTTTGCCGGTTAAACTTTTCTTCGACAGTGAAAAATTTTTCATCTGTAAAAATAATTTTTCGATGATTCCCTTTCGCGTGTCGCTGATGTAATCTCTTTGCTCTTGTGGCTCTTGTTTGACGTAAAGTTGCAGTCAACAGCTGACCTATCCTTCGTCGAGAAGCACCAAGTCCAGGGTCTTCCTTAATAATTCGTGAAATGGTTCTTGAAGGGATTTTTATTTCCATTGCCATGATTTTTTGCTTTCGGAGCGGATTTCTGCGAATTCTTTCGGCGACAGCTTTGACAACCGCTCTAGTCCTTGTCTCACGTGGCTGACCGCTTCTTGGTCTGTCATCGACAGAAGACATCTCATTGAATCGATTTATGGTTCGATAAATAATTTTTTTTGTTATTTTCAAAAGTTTCTGCAAGTTAAAAATCTCCCGTGGTGTTTTATTACACTTCTGCAACGCGATTACCGTAATACGGTCCTTTTTGACACCCCACTCCATGTTTACTGTTTGACATATCAAGATAAAATGTTTTGTTTAAAATGGTTTAGGGCCAACTTCAGTTATGATTTACAAATAAATACAAAAAAGTCAATTGAAAATTATGTAGAGGTCTTTGAAAAGTAGGGACAGAACTTTGGCAACACTGTGTAAAGTAATTTAGGATATTTCTAAATAAATAAAAAAACTAGACCGAATAACAGCACATATTTTTACTTTACCGTTATATAATTTTATACTCGCTAACCATTTCCAAAAAAGGCAAAGAAACAATTGATACTTACCTACACCAAATTTTTAAAAAATAAATACACTTATTTTAAAAGAACCAAGTTCTGGGTTGTGTTTAAAACGTGTTATGTTTTTAGGAGTACTACTTTGCTTTAAAAAAATAGATTTTTTTTTGCCAAAAATATGATTTGGTAGCAGTTAAAAACAATAAATAACATAAAAACAATTTTTTAAATGTAGGTACAGCATCATGGTGCTTCATTGGCTGTTAGCTTAAAAAAAATTTGTGAAATTCATAATGGTTTTCATAAAAACATTAATTTAAGCTAATCTTATTTCTTATATCTAAAAAGCATTAATAAATATCTACACACTCAAGTAGTTATA
>CANTFG010000296.1:0-15348 GCA_947652605.1 Elmis aenea | reverse complement strand
CCTCCGAGGCGCCATGCGAGTAGTTATGTATACACAGTACACGCGACTAGTTAAAGGTTAAAGGAGAAAAGCCAATTTAAAAGGTAAGAATCGGATAGTTTTAGAAAAGAATGCTATGGAATAATAAACAAATTGCTAACTTGGCAAATTTAGAATGCCGAAAAATTTACTATGAAGTACATAAGCATTGAAATCAAAAAATTACGAAGAGCAAAATTTTTTACGCGCAAGCCCATCTACTGTCAAATAATATAATTTAACAACAATTAACACATTGCTGGAAAAAACGGGTTAACACAAAAGGGCAGATAATTTTTGTTCTATTAAAAACAAAAAATGGGACACCACTATTCAGTCCAAAAGGTATGAAATAAGCAATGTATCTCAGTAAATATCCACTTTGGGGAACAATGTTTTGAATAAAAGTTGTTTGGTACTTAGTTTTTCACCATAAGACAAAATTTAATTTTTTTGTGTATAACAAAAGCGCAATGAAAAACAATTGAATTTTTTAAAATGACAAGATACCCCTATATTATACTCATTTGATAGAGAATTTTTTTCTCTTTTCAATGATGCAAAACTTTAGTACCCTTACTTGGGCAACTTTTTGAGGAAAACGCAAAAAATACTCTCAAATTATTTTAATTTAGTATTTATTTCGAACAAAAACATCATAAGAACTAAATTTTTTTGACGAAGTCTACAATAAATGTTCCAACTGTGGACAATTTACAGCTTGGCAATGATAAACTCGGTTTTGAAACCCGTTAATAACATTGCCAACCATTTCAGGTGTAAAAGACCTCATCTCTTCTCTAAAATGATCTTTTAAATTTTCGATATTCTCAGGCCTCTTAGCATAGACTTTATTTTTAAGGTGAGCCCATAATTGAGAAGAGAAACAAATTTCCTATCAAATGAGTATAATATAGGGGTATCTTGTCATTTAAAAAAAATTCAATTGTTTTTCATTGCGCTTTTGTTATACAACAAAAAAATTAAATTTTGTCGTGGTGGAAAAATAAGTACCAAACAACTTTTATTGAAAACATGTTTCCCTAAAGTAGATATTTACTGAGATATATAGCATATTCCATACCTTTTGGACACACTGTATGTAATCCATATCATTTTGATTTTTTTAGATTTTACAGGGAACTATAACAAGAGTTAAAAATGCGTTAGCCTTCTCTGGGGGGAACAGAAATCAAAAACATACACAATTTAAATAAAATATAAGAAAATTATGAAAAATTCGGAAAAACCAATTTTAAAAATGAACCTCACATTTCCTTCATTAAATAAATAAATATTACATGACCCCCTGTAATAAAATTAGTAATTTGAGGTTTTATTTACATAAAATAATAAATTTCGTAAATAAAAATTCAATCACAAATAAAAGAGACTTTCCACGATAAAAAAAAACGAAGCTAAACAAGTTTTGTGAAATTAAAAAATTAATTGCAACTCGTACTAACAAATTTGTCTTTGGCCTATTAAAAAACGAAAAAAAAATATTAAAAACAAAAAACTAATTACTGCTCGAATATTTTTTACGCTATAAACACATTCGCATTGCAGGTTACTCATATTCATTTAAATTAAAAATCAATCTACACATGAAAAAATGATTTAAAAAAAAACTTACTTTGGATAAAAATAGTCTAAGTATTTCATCACGATAGCTTTTAAGGCGTCATGGGTTTTAATGCTGTACAAGTTGTTAAAATTTATTTGGGGTGTGCTGATGGTTTGAGCTCTCATATTTAAGAATTATTAAGTAACTTTTGTTTTAAGACGAAACTTAACTTTCGGCGTTTGCTAGCAAACAAGCCAGATCACTGCGCACGACTAACTATTACCGCGTTACGGAGAGTCCGCCAGACTGCGGAGCGCGAGTTTAATGATAGCGGCGTGACGCATGCGCTCATACCTACTTTAAAATCATGTAGGTAATAATTACCTTTTTAGATATAACCCGGTCAAAGTACGCTTTTAATCCGTAGCAACTTCGAAGATTTAGATAACACCAACAAAGGATGAGATAATCGTTACACAAACATGGATTTAATTATGTGGTGCGCGGTACACCAAGTTTAGATCGATTATGAAATCAGATGCAGTTCGGGCATCCATATTCGAAATTCTCAAATTCGAAAAGTCTTCGAAAAAAAAAACTATTCAAAGCGCCCACACAAAAAATCATCGCTGTCTGATACGCGCTTAGTGGGTGAATATACAATCAAAAATGTCAAAGAATATCTTGTCGATCAATACTGTTACTGATGCAAAAAATCTACCGCAGTGGTGTGCAAGATCCTAGAATACGGCCCGAGGCCAAAGCTTGAAGATTATTTTATTAAAATAATAAAGTGGGATATAAAAGATATAAAACACATTTTTCTACGACCACTAATGTAAATGACTTACCGGACAGCCTGCATGCATAGTAGCATAGTAAGTGTGTCCTTACGCACGGTAACCAAAAAGCACAGTTTTTTAAAAGAAATGGTCAAGGCAGACTCACCTCAAACATTTCCTGCATGCCTAGTAAGTGCGTTATAACGCATGGTAAGCAAAACGCACACTTGTCTAGAAATGTCAGAGTAGGCTTACGTCAAAATTGACAAGACAACGTAATTACATGTGCATATTAGCCAAAAAGCCGGTAAAATCGTAGGTATTATGTGATCGTAGAAAAAGTAAACTACATAACACGAGTTGTAAAGCAATTACGCACTCGTGGAAATACGCACTCGCCGCTATACGGCTCCGTACGCAACTTTTCCGCTCGTGCTTAATTATCGAAATATAGCCAAACACAATTTTTGGCAATTTTCAAAAATGTTAAATATCTCGCTTAAACAAAAATATAGAGAAAAACTTTAAGACGTTTTTGGCATGGTTTTTTGTCCCCAATAAGATAGCTATTTTCATTTTTTTTTACTCACATAAATATTGAAATATTACACCTAACTTTCTTATTTTAAATGGCAACCATAGTTGGCTTTGACATAAATCGAAAGCTTACTTTTTCCGCTTTTCAAAAATATATAATTTGCTTATAGTTGCCTTTTAAAATAAGAAACTGAGTTAAAATATATCGATATTTTTATGAGTAAAAAAATTGAACATCGCTATCTTATAAGGGACAAAAAACTATGCCAAAAATGTCTTAACACAATTTTGAAACAAATTCGACCTTAAACATTTCAATTCCATTAACAGGAGTCCTTTTATTATTCGCCAAAAAAACCAGAAGTAGTAGCTCTAAATCTCTTATATGGCACCATTAATTGTTTATGTAACATAACGAAATTTCGTAGTTCCCCGTATAATAAAAAGTGACTTTTGGAAGCACCCTGTATAAACGCGGAATATGCTTTGGTATAACAATCATATTTTAAATGTATATTCTGTAATAACTAAGTAGGTACTACAAAATTTATAAACTCTGTTCCATCTTTACAAAAAGAAATTGATACACGTAAACCCCATTTTAGTATTAGAATATCTTTCCGATTAATATATTGTAAGAACAAAAAACTAGATGCAAGAAACCTGCACTGTAGTGTAAAAACATGTATTTTTATTGCAACTGCGTTCTTTTCACGACACTAGGTTATTTTGAAGGGGTGTTTATGTTTTGACTGCAACGACATGACTGAAGGAGAAAGATGTCAGTTGAAGAGGTCAAAAGATAAAACATTCTTATCCACTTAAAACTAGAAAATTAAAAAAGGTGTGCCCTATTTCCTATCATTTCTGACTCGTTTTTTTTCTGTGCCTAGTAACGAGAAAATACAATATGAAGTGTATAATATTTAACGGGGGTCACTTTATCGGGGGCTCACTAGCCATCGGGCAAGCTGCTACCCTGGCCATCAATTGGAAACAAGGACAACGTAACTATTTTATATGTACTGTACAGGGTGATTCAAATTTGATGAAATTACTTGGGCTTATCAATTCGCTTATCAATTCAGAACGATTAACAAAAAACTGTACATATTCGCTAATTTAACAATATTTCTATCTTCAATAATAAACAAAATAGCCATGTATTTCCATCGAATTTAGACCACTTTGTACAGGGTGGTCCAAATTCGATGGGATTATGGGTATCTCGCTTAATAGTTAAGATAGAGAAACGGTTAAATTACCAAAAAGGTGCAGTTTTCTGGGACAAACTCAGTACATTTTTCAAATATATTCTATCATTTCCGGTTTTTGTTGTTTTTTTCTGTTTTCACAGTCTACTTCTTGTTTTTCTTCATCTTTAAAAAAATTAAAAAAACCTTTCTAACTTGCGTATTATTGAAAATAAATACGTCAACCCTTATATATTTGGAATGGGGAAAAAATAAGGAATTTAAATAGGCCATAGCCAACTATACCCTCCATTTAAAAAAGGTCTTTTTTAGTGCTATCAAAATCTACATAAGGATAACTAAAATTAATTTTCATACATTTTTTCGATATTTGCAACAATAGCGGAGATATGACAGTTTATTAATATGACAAAAAAAAAACACTTTTTATTCAATAACTCGAAAACCGGAAATAATGGAATATTTTTGAAAACGGTTCTGAGTTTGTCTTAAAAAACTTCACGGTTTTGGTAATTTAACCGTTTCTCTATCTTAAATATTAAGCTAGATATCTATGTAATCCCATCGAATTTGGACGACCCTGTACACCCCAGGTAAGTCCAATTGTTGATTATATTATTCGTTTTCGGTTCGATAAATAAGTGGCTATGATAATTTGATAATGCAAACCTTGCGAGGAGGGATACAGCATTGCTGATAAAGTCTATACAGTATAGAAGGCTGACAAACATTTTTTATCTATTAATTTCCCATAAATAATAAAAATCTTTGTTCGTATCAGTTTAGTTCAAGGTGGCTTGAGAATCTTCAACCAAGTTATCGGTCAACTAGAAAAATATTTAATGTAAACTATAAATCCCGTTCAAAGTCGCCAAAAAGCAAATAATCCTCAACATCAAATAATAGCTTTGACTCGTGTCCAAATGCCAAAAAAAAAGTAATGTGTACCTTTAAAAGTCACTTGCAACCACGTTGTAAAAGGCTAATATGGGAAATAGTGAAAAAATTGCTTGTACTATAACTTTTTTATTAACACACCGATTTTTGCAATTTTTCGCTTCAACTATAGTGGGAACTATTATTTAAAACATTGGTGTTATTCCACAAGCTAATATAGTGACAAGAGCATGTAATATGTTATGCTTTTGTTTTTAATAAGTGTGCAACAAAACAGAACAGATTTTATTACTTTTTTTATTATCCATTAGACACGCTAGCGTTATAAGTTACGAGATATAAATGGTATTGCCTAGCAAAACTAAACATGATAAAAATGATTTGGAAATGTAACCATTGTTCTACGATTTTTTTTTACTTTGCCAGTAACAGTAGCTCTGACAAAAGATCTTTCTCGTGTTTTTAAGTAAACATAAAAAAATAGCTAAGAGGTTTAATTAACAAGAGTTTTAATTTAAAAAAAAGTATTTATACCATTTAAATAAACAAACCTTTGTGATTCATGGCATTCATGTCCTATTATTCTAACCACATAGTCTCACACCGAAAGAAATAATGCCAACTTGGCACTTAACCATAAAATAAAATTTGCATTGTTAATTTTAACGGAATTAAAGTTGAACGTAGCCAAACTCATCTGCACTAATAGCTATGAACAATCTAATTTGACGATCTTTAAAGTTGGTAAGTAGTTTGTACAAATAATTTAAAAGAACGAATTTAAAGTTTTAACAGCAACTTACTTTAAAACCAAAAAACCAAAGTTGACTACTCCTCAGATTTGAATTATTAGTACAGAATAACAATAATGCAGCGTACCTACAAGTTACAAGAGATGACAATATACAGGGTGTCCCAGATTACATTTCCAGCACGGCGATGTCGCTTATTCTAAGAGATACAGGTTTGTTTAAATTAGATGAATTATTCCCAAGTGTGAGAGGGGCCACAACCAATTTTTAAAAGTACAAAATACCTCGTGCTTCAAATGTTTCGGAAAAAAATTCGAATTTCTTTTTTCTCTCATAACTTTTTTTTCCTCATGATCAGATGAATTTTATTTTTACCTTCTTAAGGTACTTTTTTATGTAGAATGTAACCATTATTTTAGATTTTTTTAACACCTACCATTTTCGAGATATTACCCCTAATTTCATGTTTTCTTATGAGCCGCGAAGTTGGCTATGGAATAGTTAAATGTGCTTTTATTTTCTCTTTTAAATGAGATATTACTTGCTATATCTATTTTTATAAATAAGTCACAAACTGAAGAAAAAAATTGTATTTTACCTATCACTTATCAAGCTATCTATGAAAATAAAAACAAAAAAACAACTAATTAAATGTCAAATGACAGTAACCATTTGTCTGCGGTATCATTTATTAGAATTTCATATTATTGTTGGGTAATTCGATAGTCTTTCTAGTTATTGTTATAATCATGGCTACATTTAAAAATAGCGAAAAATTTGACATGTTGAGTTGCTCAATTCTTTACCTTAAAAACTGTGTAGCTGAGCGAATATACTTAGAGCTATATCCCGAGAAAAGGCAAAGAAGGATGCGTAATTACAAAAATTTGGAAAGAAATTTAAGAGAATATGGTTTTTTCGAGAAACCAACCACAAATTCTAAACAAATTAATGAAGAATTAGAATTATCTGTTTTTAAACAGTTTCTATGGCAATGAATGTAGCATCTCGACATCAGAGGCGCAGCGAGGGTAAACGGTGCCCGAGGCATATTATTTTTTTGCGCCCCTCCCCCCCACGACCGTATTTTTATTGTAGTTTGTGAGTTTCAATTAAAATAAAGTTGTATTATTTATTCTTATACACTGTAATGAAATGTTAACAAAATTTAAAATTATATTGGGATTTTAGTTTTCTGGCTTTAAATAAGAGAAATAAACTACTAATAAAATTGATCTAATGAATAAAATAAAAAAATTGACGGAGAAATAAGATATTCAACATTTTCATATTTTTTGCTATAACATCTGAAGTACGAGAAATGTCCTTTTAAAAATTTATTGTGGCTCCTCTTATACTAAGGAATAAATTATCCAAGTAAAGCAAACTTGTATCTCTTGTAATAAGCGAGATCCCCATGCTGGAAATGTAATCTGGGACACTCTGTATACGAAAATTTAAAGACAGTCGACGTTGAGAAGTAACCATATAGGAAAATGCATAAATAATTGTATTTCTTTGATTCTAACTGTTGAATTATTGCTCTAGAGCGGTATGAAACTCCTACCACCTTATAAAGACAATCAGGAACACTCAAAATACTCGAAAAATCGTAATTAATTCCTAAATAAAGTGGTTGTCTTAAAGCGGCCATGTGTGGCAAAAATAATAAGTAATTATGTTTAAAATGTTGTGTTCAACAACAACCATGGCTGATATAATTCTTTCTTACAAAGGTAGATTTATTAAGCCTCTACTCAAGTGCTGCCAACAATAATTTGTACAACGTTATTCAGAAGTGAAGCTTTTGGATAGCCGCCAGTCGAGTAAATGTTGTTTATAAGAATTTCTTTAAAGCATTTGACACAGTTAATTGAAACATTCTTAGAAATTTAATGAATTTTTAGATAATAAGTTCCTACAAATGAAGGTTATTTTTTAATGTCAACGTAAGGGCTGTTAAAAAGCAACTACTAGACAATTTCTTTGTACTATAGGTCACATAGTTTTATACAGTTTTGTATTTCTCTCGAAAAAGTGCACATTAGTCCATCAACCATTTCTTTATTTTTAATAATAAGCGAAATAACTGTGTAATCCTACCGAATTTCTACCTATACAGGGTGTGCAAATTTCGATGGCTTACGAATGTATGTATTCAAAGGAATAATCATTCTGAAGCTGCAAGTGAAACATATTTTAATCGTTACCCAAAAAGAAGACAGCCTAATAAATTTATTTTTGGAAGATTAAAACAAAATCTCATTTTAGGGACACATTAAAGACAATTTATATAAAACTAGTAATAATAATATGAATGAACTGAGAAAAAATTTAATGTAATTAAAATAAGCTTCACTTGCAGCTTCAGAATTATTTATTTTGAATAGAACATTCCAACATGTCATACTTTTCGTAATATTCGTAAGCCATTTCGTGTTTTTAAGGTACAAAAATATAAACAATCAACAATTAAACGTGATTGTTGCTGTCAAATTATCGTTAAAACAACAGAATGACAGTTTGTTTTACCAGGTATATTCTAAATGACATAAGCTTACTACTAGAAAAAATCAAATACGAAAAATTACCTAATTTTTGTTATAATGTAAGGAAAATGGATAAATCAACGCCACATGATACATATTATTGGAATGGGGGAAAAATCCTCTTTTTTGTGATGCCGCAGTCAACTATGGATTCTATTTAAAAATATTTAACTTTATATCACAACTCGAATTTCAAATATTTTTTTGAAAAATTGTCCACGCCACTGCATTCTTATTAAAAAAGTGCCCGTAGAACGTCAAAATTATTTTTCTTTATTTTCATAAACAAGCGAGATATAGTCATAAAACGAAAAGTCGAAAAATCGAGTTATCGGTGATAACTCGAAAACAAAAGACGATAACCTATTTTAGTTTTCACCATTAACTTGTTATCAAAAAAGAGATTGAGGGAGGGGGCCTGTTTTTCCATAACTCTTATAGTTACCGAGATTCCCTATGAAAACATCGAAATTTGCCCCCCCTGTACATTGTACAGGGTGGTCCAAATTCGATGGGATTACATTGGTATCTCGCTTAATAATCAAGATAGAGCAACGGTTAAATTACCAAAAATATGCAGTTTTTTGGGAAAAACTCAGAACCGTTTTAAAAAATATTTTATCATTTCCGGTTTTTGACTTATTAGAAAAAAACTGTTTTTTTTTTGTTATAATAATAATGTGTCATATCTTCCTTAATGTTGTAAATATCAAAAAAGTTTATAAAGATTGTTTTTAGATATTTATATGCAAATTTTGACACAAACTTACATTTTTTTAAATGGAAACTATAGTTGGCTATGATTTATTTAAATTTCTTATTTTTTTCCGATTCCAAATATGCAGTTTGGCTGATTTTTTATTGTCCAGCTTATATCTGCTGAAATATTTGGAAATTGATTTAGAAAGTGATTCTGTAAAAATATACAGGGTGTTCTAATCTAATTAAAAAACAAAAGTTGGTTATTTTTCTAAAAAATAGG
This sequence comes from Elmis aenea, assembly GCA_947652605.1. Taxonomy (NCBI): domain Eukaryota; kingdom Metazoa; phylum Arthropoda; class Insecta; order Coleoptera; family Elmidae; genus Elmis; species Elmis aenea. The sequence continues at coordinate 6,050 of CANTFG010000296.1, read as the reverse complement.
TAGGCTATGGAACAAAATTTTTAGCACCATTTTGTAGACCAGCTTTTGTTTAATAAGTTTCTTATTTATCTTTTTTGGTCTCTTTAATATTTCAGCAAATATAACCTGGACAATGAAAAATCAGCCACACTGTATAAGGGTTGAAATATTTATTTTCAATAATACGCAAGTTACAAAGGTTTTTTTTTATAAACATGAAAAACAAAAAGTAGGCTGTGAAAACAAAAACAAAAACAAAAATTGATAGAATATATTTAAAAACTGTTCCAAGTGTATCCCAAAATACTGCACATTTTTGGTAAATTTCCGGAAATGCACTACATTATAAAATTATCACACAAAGAGGCAACACTGCATAAACCACATATCAGTACGTTACAAATCATTGCCTATTTATTTGCTAATTACGAGGCATTAATATTCACATTACCATGCAATTTTCCACAATTCTTCCGGTATGTTATCCCAACTGCACGCAATAAAATAACGAAAACTAAACTTATTTTGCAGCTACATCAGCAAATTGATTGTTTTATGACGTGATAAACAAAAGTAAAAACACTAATCTACTTTCGATCAATTAAAATCGGTAACAACCAAACTACTGCTATTTTTTTATGAAACGGAAGCACCAGAAAACTACCTGTTTTCTATTTTTAGCAAAAGAGTGGTTTAAGTTTAGGAAGTAAACCAGTTTCGAGTTAAAAAGATCAGTAGGCCAATGAGGAAATATATAGAAATGGATTATAACGTTCAACGAAAATATCTTCAGTTACGCGGATTACAAGTTTACAACCAAAAATTTTAATAAAGGTTTATTTTCCACGGCCCGCCTGAAAATTTTGTGAAACCTAACCTATTTTAGTTAAACTTTTATTTTTTATTTCTTATTAGTTTAGCACTAAAATTACCTTATGATTACATCATTGAATTCAGAAAAAAAAATGTCTACCAGATATAGTAAAAAAAATAGATGGTGCCATTTGGAAAAAAATGACTAATGTTTGACATTTAAGTTGAACTTGAAAAAATTAAAATCCAATTCAGTTTATAGTACTTGATGAGCCATTTCATTTACTTTTTTGTTTATCAAAATCGGACCACAAACAACGGAGTTACAGCTTGCGGTGTTTTTTGTGTGACACCCTGTATAACGTTATAGAAATAAATATAATTTGTAACTCTAAAATTATATTTGGGATCTTTAAAGCATAAATTTTAATAAACAGTACAAAATTACCTTTAGATCTTTTATTTTAATTATCATGTTTGAATTACAAACAATTGTTTAATTATGTTAAAATAGTATACTCTCAATTAACGTTATCCACATTGGTCATAAATACAAATAATAGCTTATTATTATACTAGTATTATAAAAGTAAATATAAGGAATTATTTAATTTTCAAAATCATATTCGTTGTTTCATATTGTTATAGCAAACAGTTAAAGTAAAAGTAATATTTATTGACCCACTAATAGAACCAAATCATTTCTTGCAACAGTTTGAAAGGTTATATTTTTACTGCCATTGCAATTTTCTTTTTTTATATAATTGGTAACTATTGTACATTTGCAAATAAATATAATAATTTAAAATTTAATTTACAATTTAATTTACAATTTAAATCTTTATACTTATAAAAACATTTTCCAATAATTTCACATTCATATAATATTCCACCAGTGTGTGCTTTCATATAAACATTTAAACTTTTACTTCGATTAAAACTTTTTTCACAATTGTCACATTTATATGTTTTTCCACCAGTGTTTACTTTTATGAGAATGTACACTACAGCGAACAAAACAGTTTTTACAAATGTCACATCTGTATGATTTTTCACCAGTGTGTTTTCATATGAACATTTAAATAACTACTTCGTTTAAAAGATTTCTGACAAACATCACATTTATATGGTTTTACACCAGTGTGTGTTCTCATATGAACATTTAAACTACTACTATGACTATAACATTTCTGACAAACATCACATTTATATGGTTTTACACCAGTGTGTGTTTTCATATGAACATTTAAATGAGAAATTCGATTAAAACATTTTTGACAAACATCACATTTATATGGTTTTACCCTAGTGTGTGTTCTCATATGAACACTTAAATGACTACTTTCTTTAAAACATTTCTGACAAACATCACATTTATATGGTTTTACACCAGTGTGTGTTCTCATATGAATCCGTAAACTATCTCCGAGGTTAAAAGATTTTTGACAAACATCACATTTATATGGTTTTACCCCAGTATGTGTACTCATATGACCCCGTAAACGATCACTTCGATAAAACGATTTCTGACAAACATCACATTTATATGTTTTTTCACCAGTGTGTGTTCTCATATGAACATTTAAACTACTACTTTGAGTAAAACATTTCTGACAAACATCACATTTATATGGTTTTACACCAGTGTGTGTTCTCATATGAATCCGTAAACTATCTCCGAGGTTAAAAGATTTTTGACAAACATCACATTTATATGGTTTTACCCCAGTATGTGTACTCATATGACCCCGTAAACGATGACTTCGATAAAACGATTTCTGACAAACATCACATTTATATGTTTTTTCACCAGTGTGTGTTCTCATATGAACATTTAAACTACTACTTTGAGTAAAACATTTCTGACAAGCATCACATTTATATGGTTTTACACCAGTGTGTGTTTTCATATGAATCCGTAAACTATCTCTGCAGTTAAAAGATTTTTGACAAACATCACATTTATATGGTTTTACCCCAGTATGTGTACTTATATGACCCCGTAAACGATCACTTCGATTAAACGATTTCTGACAAACATCACATTTATATGTTTTTTCACCAGTGTGTGTTCTCATATGAACATTTAAACTACTACTTTGAGTAAAACATTTCTGACAAACATCACATTTATATGGTTTTACACCAGTGTGTGTTTTCATATGAATCCGTAAACTATCTCTGCAGTTAAAAGATTTTTGACAAACATCACATTTATATGGTTTTACCCCAGTATGTGTACTTATATGACCCCGTAAACGATCACTTCGATTAAACGATTTCTGACAAACATCACATTTATATGTTTTTTTACTAGTGTGTGTTCTCATATGAACATTTAAACTACTACTTTGAGTAAAACATTTCTGACAAACATCACATTTATATGGTTTTACACCAGTGTGTGTTTTCATATGAATCCGTAAACTATCTCTGCGGTTAAAAGATTTTTGACAAACATCACATTTATATGGTTTTACCCCAGTATGTGTACTCATATGACCCCGTAAACGATCACTTCGATTAAAAGATTTCTGACAAACATCACATTTACATGTTTTTTTACTAGTGTGAGTTTTCATATGATTTGTTAGGCTTGATTTAAAGTTGAATTGTTTATCACAAATTGTACAAGTATATATTTTATCCATATTTTTGTTTTCCCCCATTCTCAGCTTCCTGTTCAAATCTTTAACTTCATGAATATGTTTATTGTCATTTTTTGTCTCTATAATAATTTCAGTTGTTTGTGTCAAACCCAAATTGCACGCTGCTGTACCTGAGGTTGATACATCTGACACGATGTTGAGGTCATTAATATCATTTTTAATTACTATTCTGCCTTCTAGCATAGAATCTAATTTATCTAAGTATTTTCTTTCTTCACTTTCATCAATCATATCTGTTGCTTTATTATCTCTGTTGTCATTGTTATCAGCATCGGTAATAAATTTATTTGTAAAGTTCTGTAGATAGTCATTAGATTCTAACGGTTCTTCTGTTATTTCTATTTTGTCAATGTCATCTACACTTTTCAGGTCGGTTTTTAAAAATTCTTCATTTAGTTGAATAATGTTACTACCGGAATTGTCATATTCGTGGTTTATTAAATTAATTTGTAAATTGCATTCTCTTAACTCCGACTTCATTGTTTGCTCTTTTTTCACACACAGTTTTTGTTGTATTGTTCCTTCATATTTATGATAAACTGTAGGATTCGAAGCTGGCTCCATTTCAATAGCACAAAAATTACTTTGTCTTGTTAAAAATAACGTTTGTACGTTTAACAATTCGCCGTTTTCAAACTAATTTAGCTGAACACTAAAAATATTGATGGTTAGGTTTCGTCACAGAAAACGCGGGCGTTATACAGCCGTATGCACAGTCGCTCGCCGAATGCCGCGCCGAAGAACTCTTCAGCGAGCGCTTCGTTAACAGCCCGCCAGACAGTTTGCTTGCATAGACAACTTTCGGCGAACCGCCAGCTGGAGAATTCGCCGACGAAGCGTTGGACTAGCGTACATGAAAACATATCACTCTAGCATGCGCAGAATAGCAATTAGCGAATTTGATAAAGTGATACAACCTTGCTTCAAGTATCTAGCATGCGGTAAATGACCGCAGTTTTTATAACTTTAAAGCAAAATTCATTTCAAATTCAAACGCAATATTTGATAACAGCGCTGTTAAAGGAAATAGTAAGTAATAAGGTTTCCCATATTAATTCCTGAGAAATTTGTGCATTCTCTGACTGAAACATCAATAAATATGCGTGGACCACTTGTCAAAAGCTATTCGCGTTATTTACACGCGGTCTAATACATCTTCATTATTTAATTGGCTGTGGTTAAATATAGATACTGATGCATCAATTCGAACAATTCATAACGACTATAATATTTAGACCAGTGGTCAACAACCTTTTTGAACTAAGGCCAAGGCAGTAAAATAAAAAAAATTCGGGGCACATTTTAAATAACAAAGAATTTAACGATATTATAGTAGCTTCAATGGTGGCGGTTTTAGAAGGGGCCTTTTTTTTACAATAAAGCACATTTCAGATTATTCAGGCAGGGCTATGCAGTGATGGATCGAGGCACGTTTTTTTAAACCTTCAATTTTATTATAGATGTCAAAAGCAATAACTTTGAATACGCGCTGACGATAGCAAGAAATTATTGCACATAAAAATTAATGCAAATATTTCATATGAAATCGTTCACTGCATTCGTTCCTCGATCTCTTTTTTCAAGAAAAAGGTAATAGTGAAAACTAAAATTGGTTATCGTCTTTTGTTTTCGAGTTATCGCCGATAACTCGATTTTTCGACTTTTCGTTTTATGAGTATATCTCACTTGTTTATGAAAATAAACAAAAATAATTTTGACGTTCTACAGGCACTTTTTTTGATAAGAATGCAGTGGCGTAGAAAATTTTTCAAAAAAAAGTCTATATTCGAGTAGTGACATAAAGTTAATTTTTTTTTTAATGGAACCCATAGTTGGCTGTGGCATTGCGAGAACGAGGATGTTTTCCCCATTCCAAATTCCAATAATATATATCATGTGGGGTCGATTTATTAATGTTCCTTACATTATATCAAAAATTAGGTAATTTTTCATTGTTAATTTTTTTCTAGTAGTAGGCCTATGTCATTAAGAATATAACTGGTAAAACAAACTGTCATTCTAAAAATAGATTTATTAAAATATGTTTTATTTGCAGCTTCAGAATTATTATCACTTTGAATAAAACATTCAAACATATCATACTTTTCGAAATATTCGTAAGCCATTTTGTGTTTTTAAGGCACAAAAATAAAAACAATCGACAATTAAACGTGATTATTTCTGTCAAATTATCGGTAAAACAACAGAATGACAGTTTGTTTTACAAGGTATATTCCTAATGGCATAGGCAAGAAAAATGAATAAATCGATCCCACGTGATATACATTATTGGAATGGGGAAAAAATCCTCTTTCGCGTGATGCCACAGCCAACTATGGGTTCCATTAAAAAAAAATACAACTTTATGTCACAACTCGAATTTCGATTTTTTTTAAAAATAGTAATGTAAGCTTTTTCATGTCAAAATACTTCCGCTGAGCTTACTTGTTTTTTCGCTCCAAAATAAATCTGTTTAAATATATAATTTAATAATCAAATTAGTAACTTTCCATTGCTCTTTACAAAAATGGTGTGTTTTTTTATCGTTACCATTGATTTTATCAAAATTTATTTGAGACAATGTGTCTG